>JACCPG010002512.1:0-23763 GCA_016069955.1 Drepana arcuata | reverse complement strand
TTACCTTTATTTACAATAACAACAATTAATAATATTTACAAAGAACAGCTGCAACTAACTACTTACAGATAAAATATTTGTCCCAAATCGGTATCCCGAGGCAACGTGCCAAGAAGACTAGCAGCATTGCCACGCTGGATAGCAATGCTGATTCTCTGAGCGAGATATGTTCCAGCCCGCCTGTCACGAGAGGTCTCGACTAGACGGCGCGAGATAAATAACTGATTCCAAATTTCAAATTCAATTTCGGAACGTCGGGTCTAACACGAAGAAGGTCGGTAAACAACGGTGGCCCGTGATTACGAATTCAACTCCTATCAATCCAATCGGACTGCTGGGAACACAGATATACTCGTAGTAACAGCGAATAAATAAACGCCATTTTTTTAGTTTTACAAAGAATCTGTTGATTGGAAATCTATTTAGATGACACATACTTCGAACAAAAAGTGGGCACTAATTCTCAGCTAACCAAATTTTCATATATATATCAAAATAATACTAAATACGAGCAGTTTCGTGTCGAGTGGTTCGAATTCTTGCCTGCAACACAAAGATTACAAGTTTGAATCTCAATTGTACCAATGAGTTTCTCTGAACATAATTACATTGATTAGTCACTCCACGAACTATGCAGTGAAGGAAAACATCGAGAGGAAACCATCCTTCACGCTGGTAACTTAAATATATAAATAAATACATACATATCATCGCACCGAGTCCCTAACGGGGTAGGCAGAGAGTATAGAGCACCAGTTCTCTCTAGACTTACAAACCTCTTTCGCTTCGTCCACATTCATCAGTGTCTTCATACGTGCCCACCGGTTTCGAGTACTCTTGACGTTCCCATCCTTGAGCGTCCGATCGACTTGATCTGTTCCTGTTGTTAAAATATATTTCTGGCGGAATGTAGGTGTGCAGGTACTACCTACTCACCTCTGCCTACCCTTCGGGGACCTTGTGGGATAGCGTGAAGTTAAAAACTTGTCTCATCCATGCATTTTACATCTGTATTGGTCTGTTTTAACCGGCCGTCTCTCTCGAATTGCCCGCTGCTGATAGCTGTACGGACTGGGTCTATCGGTATAAGCACATTTCAATTGAGGTTGGATTTGAAATGCTCTGACCACTGACGTTATTCAATTGGGTATTTTATTCAACTACGCCACTGTTTTTATACCTAAAATTCACTTTATGTACATTGATATAAGAGCGAAGTAAACTGAATTTTCATAATACGTATATTGTGATATTTTACAATTGTATTGTATATTGATTTCAGTAATTATAATCTCTATTTTGATTGAACAACTTGTGTGCAGAAATATATTTATATCCTGACGCCTTCCTACAAGGGCTCCCGAAGGGATAGGCAGTGTATAGCTAGTACCCACACCCCCACTTTACACCAGAGATATATTTTAGATGCCCACGTGATAGATGTCAAGTCCATCGCCTTTACTCAAGCACGATTAAACATATGCCTTTGAATTGCTTCTCAGACGTATGCAGGTTTAATCTCGATATTTTTCTTCACCGTGAAGCTCGTGGTGTGACTAAACACTCCATAAAAACTCATTGGTACAGTCGGGATTCGAGCTTGCAATCTTTGTGTCGCAGGCAACTAGCAACTCGAACTATTGGCACATCAGCAATGGTTGTAATTTTATTAAATCGAACAGTGTCACATTACCTATGTGTATTAGCCAGATAGCGGTCTACATATTATCGTAAAACCCTTCTCAAAGGCCAGAAAATGTCACACGAGAGTTAGCCAAAGTGTCAGTCACATCTATTGTACATACATACTAACCTTTGATCATACATTACTGTTGTTGTATGAATAAATAAAGAAATACCTTGGTACAATTCCACTGAAATTGTCACGAACTTCTCAAATCTATTCAGGTTTCCTCATAATGTGTTTGTGAACCGCTATTGTGACTAAGTACTGTACCGAAGGTAAGAAAATACATACATACATATCATCACGCCAAGTCCCTAACGGGCTAGGCAGAGAGTATAGAGCGCCAGTTCTCTCTAGACTTACATACCTCTTTCGCTTCGTCCACATTCATCAGTCTCTTCATACATGTTCGTCGGTTTCGAGTACTCTTAACGTTCCCGTCCTTCAAAGACCAATCTAGGTAAGAAAATAAATAAATAAATAATAATAATAATAATATAATATATCCTCACGCCTTCCCACAAGGGTCCCCGAAGGGGTAGGCAGAGGTGTATAGGTAATACCCACACACCCACTTTCCGCCAGGGGTATATTAGGTGCCAACGTGATAGATGGCGAGTCCATCGCCGTTACTCGAGCACGACTATACATACGCCTTTGAAATTCTTCTCAGACGTATGCAGGTTTCCTCTCGATGTTTACCTTCACCGTAAAGCTCGTGGTGTGACTAATCACTGTACTTAAGTTCAGAAAAACTCATTGGTACAGGCGGGATTCGAACTTGCGACCTTTGCGTCGCAGGCAACTGCTCGAACCACTCGGCCACCACGGCTTTTTTAAATAAATAAATACCTTGGGGCAATTTGTCATAGCCCCGAATTAAACAAAGCTTGTGTTATGGTAACTAGACAACGATATATTTACTTATATAGATAGATATATACATAAATACATATGACAACGAAGACTAAGGTACAAATCCTCGTGATCATCATACAAATATCTGACCTCAGCCGAAATTCAACCCACGACCTCAAGTATCGCACTCAGGAGCTGTAGCCACTAGACCAGACGGCTTGAGAAGTAACTCATTGATACTAGGTCGGAAATTCGAACTTGCAACCTTTGTGTTGCGACATCAAACCACTCGGCCACTAATGTGATACAACCGGCTAATGTACCCACCTTTTCTACATATATTTATGCTACTACATGGCACGCGTCGGCTATTATTAGATATCAGCATTTTTATTCCAAAAAAACCGGGACCTTGTGTACAAATTATGAATATTTTACCTGTAACCATGGCAACGGGAGGTAAAAACCCGAGCCAAAGGTAAAATGATTGGCGCAAACTGTACACAACAAATAAGCGCTCTCGTCGCGTTCGCTTCAATAACTGTAACTTGATTTGTTATTACAAAACGTATATGTCGTGCAATGGTGAAGAACGTTGAATCGTAATTTATAATTTGAACGGAAAATACGCTCGGACGATTTGATTGTGGACTTTTGAAAATAAAATCTCACCGAGTGGTTCGAGTAGATGCATACGCCTGAGGGGAAATTCAAAAGGCGTATGTTTAGTCGTGCTTAAGTAACGGCGATGGACTCCCAACCGGTCACGTTGGCACGTACAATATATCTCCAGCGGAAAGTGGGTATGTGGTTACCACCTACATACCTCTGCCTACCCCTTCTGAGACGCTTATGGGAAGACGTGAATATCAACTTATACTTATGGGGAAATAAGTCAACTGAGTCCTACCTAAGTCAATTTTTATTTCTTTTTTATACAACGAAATTAGACACCATTCAATACACTGTCAAGTATTATGTTACATTCTTACACATCATCACACCGTGTCCCTAACGGGGTAGGCAGTTAGGGTAGAGCACCAGCTCTCTATAGACTTACCTACCTCTTTCGCTTCGTCCACATTCTTCAGTCTATTCACACAAGCTCGTCGGTTTCGAGTACTCTTGACGTTTCCGTCCTTGAGTGTCCGATCGATCTTTTTTGTACATTTATTATTCATAATTTGTTGGACTATCCATAAAAACTAGCAGGAAACCAACTAAGCCTCTGCCTACCACATCGGAGTGATATTGGGATTATCGCAGTAAACACCGATATAATCCTGAGGGACTAGCTCATGTTGGACTCGGCGTGATGCTTGGTATAACCGGGCCGGTTAGGCTTTGTTTGCAACAAAGGCCTCAACTAATGGAGAATGTTTGAGCACTTTTATGACAAAGAGGACAAAAGAACCCGAGTGGTAGCGATTAAAGACAAAACCAACTTCGCCGTACAAATAGCTGGGTATGTAAACAATACAGCTACGCTCATCTTTGATTACAATTTGAAGACATATTGCTACAAACAGCCCTATAAGTAAATATGGTAGCTAGTCCATACTATACAATCTTACAAATATAAATATGCATTGTGGATAAACCAGTGCTCTGTTCCTCGAGTTAGTACTGGGATCGGGTTCATATTGAAACCACAACATAGATTCTCATAGTACAAACCGAGTATATATCTATACGCGTAGAACGCAATGTTAGCGCGATTCAGTAATCATTCCTAAGTAACAGCGCCATCTACCGGCCAAAACACTTATTGTTTCTTTGAACTAATCTCAATCACTTTTCAATCCAATTTGGAACCAAATTTTTGTATAGGAAAACAACATACATACATACATATAATCACGCCTCTTTCCCGTAGGGGTAGGCAGAATCCACTTCTTTCCACTTGCTACGATCCTTACATACTTCTTTCGCTTCATCAACTTTTATTATTCTCTTCATACATGCTCTTAGGTTTAGGGTACTCTTGACCTGGACCTTGACCCCTTGGCCCCTGACCCTTCCAACACTTTAACACTTTCATTTACACTCGCCTTATACACTTTTTCGACAATCATTCTTCATTGATTCTCTCGATATGGCCAAACCATGTCAGCATACCTTTCTAAATTTTTGTCACTTCAGAAAAGATTTTTTTTAATTATGGAGGTAAACTTTGCTGAGGGCCACAAATTTAGTAATGGGCACTCAGTTGGAGCGCTCCGTTGAATTCGAATTGAATGCTTGTGCAATTTAAAAGGCTTCAAACCATAAATTATTGATGCAGCGAGGCCAGTGGCTTGGAAAATAGGATTTTTCTGTTAATTCATATAATTAATGCAGAAAGTGAAAAATAATTGACGAAACAGGTATACGATGCGAAAATGAGTGGAATAAATGGACTGAGGATGATCACGTTCCAACAACCTAGTAAGCAATTTAGTGGAAAACAAGAACCCTTTGTAACACCGCTCAAAAGATGATAAAATTCGATAGTGTTTACCACGGAATAGCTAACATTCGTGGTATTTACCGACACACGCGCCACGTAAATACCGGTTGGCGCCCAAGTTAGCAATATGTCGGTAAACAGACGCTGCCAAACGCCGCCAAGCGTTATAATAAAACAAGTATTTGTGCGCCGCGGTTTCACCCGCGTAATATTCCATTTAATTGTAAGTTTTACTGCTATAAAATATCGTATGTGCTAATCTAGGTTATATTCTATATCTCTGTGCCAAACCTCATTCAATTCCGTACAGCCGTTCTGTCGTGATTATAACACATCCATACATAGGTACTACAAACTTTCACTCCAAAACGCTTTTATAATAATAGTAGGATTCCATACTGAAACTATATTTTAGTTTAAGACTCGTTATATTTTTACTTAACAAATCTTTGTTACAATAACCACAATTAACAATATTTAAAAAAGCAGTTGTATAACTAACTACTTACAGATAAAATATTTGACCCAAATCGGTATCCCGCGGCAACGTGCCAAGAAGACTAGCAGCATTGTCACGCTAGATGGTTGCCACGCATGCTGATTCTCTGAGCGACTTATGTTCCAGCCCGCCTGTCAAAGTATCGAGAGGGCGGTGACTAGCACTCTACTATATTCGCTAATTCTGTGAGGGACTCAGCGTGATACATACATACATAGATACATAATATAAATCTGAAGGGTTTGTTGGGTTACTTGGACGGTATGGTTTGGCGAGCCTGATGCCGTTCCTCAACCACGACTATACTCGTACTGAGGCCTTGAATATCTACTCAAACGTATGCGGGTTCCTCACGATATATGCTTCGTAAAGCTCATATGATTTAGCATTGTATTTACGTTTAGCACATTAGAGTACACAATCGAACCTCCAATATTGACCAAATAAGTGCGGCCATATACTGCAGAGTTATAACTAAAACGAATAAAACATACATACATATCATCACGCCAAGTCCCTAACGGGGTAGGCAGAGAGTATAGAGCGCCAGTTCTCTCTAGACTTACATACCTCTTTCGCTTCGTCCACATTCATCAGTCTCTCCATACATGCACGTCGGTTTCGAGTACTCTTAACGTTCCCGTCCTTCAGAGTCCGATCTATTTGATCCAGGTAGTTGGAACGTGGCCTTCCTCTGCCTCTTCTTGCACACACTTATATAAAACATATATTTTTACCACACCAATTTCGTCTGTGAGAGCAATACTGCTTTATGAAATTGTTAATAAAATGGCAAGCAAATAAAGCTTTATATTATCCGTAATTACAGAATTGTGCAGTCAACTCAATAATTAATATTTAAAAGGTTGATACGGCCTCAGGCTTGTATAACCTACATATTCATTCTCATTGATTTGAGCCGCGGTCATCGTGTACTTGCAAATTTTTGGTCGCTGATTCAAACTCCGGGTGTTTGTCTGTCTATATACTAACATTATAGATAAAGAGGAAAGATTTGTATGTAAGTATGTTAGTAAGGAATTGGCTCAAAAAGTACTGGACCGATTTTAAAAATTCTTTCACCATTTGAATGCTACATTATAACGGATAAATATAAGCAATTTTTATTGCAAGAAAAAAAAATGCCTGAATGTTTAAAAAATAAATGTCCATCCGTGCGAAGCCGGGACGGGCCGCTAGTCATTAATGTCGCCATAAGGTTTACAGTTAAGAAAAACACTGACGAATGTGTGGAAACCTACTTACATCCCTATCCCTCCGAGAACCTTGTAGGAGGGCGTGAAGATATATTATTATTATTATAAGTCTGTTTATACGAGCTCGCCGGTTTCAAGTACTAAAGAAGTTCTCGACCTATTAATAATTTTTGTATACTTTGAAGTGTTTTATTAGCGAAATATATAAAGTGAACGCTCATTACAAGGTGTCTTGCCTGATGAGATAACAAAACGAGCTTCCTTGTAATTTAACCAAGCCTGTCGCCGAAAGCAATTTCCCACAAGATTACTACTCAGAACACGACGTGATAAACACGTGTTCGAGATGAGAGCCAAACCCATTTATCTCAGCAATACCTGTGTGCCTTCGAAATGAGGTTACAACTTTGACATAATTCGTACTTCAAAAAGATATTGTGTGTATTGCGGGAGAAAGATTAATTTGCATTCGCAAGACATCGCTTTTTGTGGCTCAGCATGGAGATCTTCAAGAAGGGTCTTAAAATTGAATATGGCAGAACATAGTGTGGCAATACGTCTATAGGTAGCGGAAAGTGTCCTCCATCAGGTCGACCGCATCCTTGCTTACCTCCTTAATGGTAGAAATAACGTATATAAATAATAATAATATATTCACGCCCTCCCACAAGACGTAGGCCGAGGTGTGTATGTAGTCCCTACACACCCACTTTCCGCCAGAGATATATTTTAGGTGCCAACGTGATAGATTGTAATTCCACGTTTTCTTCAGCACGACTACACATACGTCTTTGAATTTCTTCTCAAACGTTTACAGGTTTCCTCTCAATGTTTTCCTACACCGTAAAACACGTGGTGAAACTAATAAAAATAAATAAATAAATACCTGGGACAATTCCACACAAATTGGCCTAGTCCCAAATTAAGCTAAGCTTGCGTTATGGTAACTAGACAACGATATATTTACTTATATAGATAGATATATACTTAAATACATAGGACATCCAAGACTAAGGTACAAAAATTCGTGTTCATCACACAAATATCTACCCTCAGCGGGATTCGAACCTGCGACCTCAAGTTTCGCAGTCAGGAGCTCTAACCACTAGACCGTCAAAAAAATAATGAGCAATAAATGTTCACTCTTTCCGTTAGGCGGAATTATAGGATAAGGCGATGCACACGAATATGGAGGGTGCTGTGATACCATTGCCGCTTCCGAAACCTAAGTAATTTATATTTCCGCCACATCGCTTAATAATACAGTATTTTTCATACCTACTGTGCAGTACTAGATATTGAGCCTCCTATTCTGAAGAACACAGTACAGTGAACACACCATTAGCAAGAACGTGGGACAATTTATTTAAGGGGATGTTCCAGATGCAATTAAGATAATGCTTACAAGGAGACTGAAATTGCAAATTTATTTCACACGCATTCCAACATAAGATGTGAGTATTTAATGTCAGTTCATTTGGTATTATGGGGAAAAATAAATTGTTATTTCATCAAGCAAAAAGTATGATATCAAGCATTGACTTTTAGTAATACTCGTAAATCTAATGTAGGTGACAGTTCTGAGGAGGCATATCGTAAACATACTATATTTTTAATGTCGGTGTAGGATGCAGGGATTGAAACGCTTGATATCTACCTATGTATATAATTATAGCTATAGAAATATTCTATAGGCACAGTTGTTTGTTTGTATGATATTTATAGATATCTTCACATTTTCCGGAAGCATTCCACAAGTCCAGAAGGTGAGCCAGAGGTATACCAGCATCCTCTTGTTGCCGTAGACATGTGCCAACGTGACAGATGGCGAGACTGTCACCGTATCTCAAGCACAACTAAATATACCTACATCTTTTCTTATTATGATGATTGATGATTCTTATTATGATTTTTATGTTTTCTTTCACCGTAAATCTCATGGTATGTTTAATCACTGTACAGAAGTTCAGACAAACTTACGCAATAGGATTTTGAACTTGCAACCCTTTCTTTGAAGGCGACACTTCAACCACTCGGCCACTAAGGATCTGTGTAACGACGTGTACGTAATAGGTATATTTTTGTACGATTCGATTAAATCCCAAGGAGGACAGACGTAATTTTGAGCCTAATGTCATTATTAAAATTCGTTTGTCGGAATCTGAAAACAATATAATTTGTATTTGCTAATGCAATGTTTGACATTCTTTGGCATGCCGAGGCCATCACAGATCACGATTGAAGTCGAATGAGATTGCCAATTTGCATACCAGATAAGGAATGTGTTTGATACAATGATAATGGCGAATGCTAAACTTATTAGATGTAAAAAAATATCTTTACTATAATAGACACGTATATTTACGGCTTTCCATTAGGGTACAACAGACTATCATCAATTAGCCAGTCACATTCGATAATATACATAAAGATGTCAAGACGGCGACGGACAGATGGCGAGTCCGTCGCCGTCTGTCGACGTGACGTTTCTCGAGCACTATACATACGCCTTTGAATTACTTCTCAAACGTATGCTGTAGGTTTCCTCTCGATGTTATCCTTCACTGTAAAGCTCGTGGTATGATTAATACGTACATACATATAATCACGCCTCTTTCCCGTAGGGATAGGCAGAGACCACTTCTTTCCACTTGCTACGATCCTTTCACACTTTTTTCGCTGCTCGAGCTAGCCAGAGAGAATTGTACACCAATCGACTCCTATTTAATTATAATAACAGGCAATAAAGCCATGTTTAAATTGGGCACAAGTCAATTTCTGTGTTTGTATTTCCCTCGGGAGAGCCGACATAAAATATCAAACTATTATAATTTCCCCGTACTATTCAATAACTATGGAGCTACTCGGCATAGTTTATTTGCTTGGGCTATAATGTAAGTCCTTACCCGAGATGGGGAGTCAAAAGGGAATTCTATACTGCTCGTACCTGTTTTTGTATGGTAATTTTACACACACACACACACTCACACACACACACACACAAACGAGCGCGCGCGCGCACACACACACACACAAGCGAGCGCGCGCGCGCACACACACACACACTTCTATCACAGCTATCTTTATACTTACAAGAAGAACGAATTATGTTACAACATTTCATTACTGAAAAATATATTCTTGAAATTGTTTAAAATGTGTTATTATGTATAAGAGCATGGTGGCCGAGCCGCTTGAATAGGCCTGCAACAAAAAAATTGCAAGTTTGAATCCCTTTCCGCCAGAGGTATATTAGGTGCCAACGTGACAGATGGCGAGTCCATGGCCGTTACTCGAGCACGACTATACATACGCCTTTGAATTTCTTCTCAGACGTATGCAGGTTTCCTCTCGATGTTTTCCTTCACCATAAAGCTCGTGGTGTGACTAATCACTGTACTTAAGTTCAGAAAAACTCATTGGTACATTCAGGATTCGAACATACTAAAATAAAAAACTTCAAAATTACTTGATTGTATTCCTATTCTATAAGTATTTTAGTTTATATAATTGTATTCTTGGCATGATGATATGTATGTATGTAATTGTATTCTGTAGTTTAGTTAGTAAGGAGTAATTTTATCTTGTATTCATTATTTATGTTCTCAATCAAGTACATACTAAGATAAACCGTCGATATTATATCCACGCGTCCTATATATATTTATAACTGTTACTTCTGGTTGGTAAATGTTGTATTTGTCTGTAATTGGTTAAGCATTACACTAAAAACTATATATTATGTATAGACACCTACATCTTTTTAAATGTATTAACTGTTGGCATCTTATATAAATAAATAAAATTGCGTTGCAAGCGACAACACGAACCATTATACCACGGCTCTTATTACACTAGTGTTTATACATACATACATACATATAATCATACATACATATAATCACGCCTCTTTCCCGTAGGGGTAGGCAGAGACCACTTCTTTCCACTTGCTACGATCCTTACATACTTCTTTCGCTTCGTCCACTTTGTGTTTATAGTGTTTATCATTTATATAAATCAACATGACTAAGTATTCATGTTGATTTATCTTCTTAACGTTAGTCGAGTCACCTCCATAGGCTATCAACCCTTCTACAAGTCATGAAACGTAATTATGACCAGTTACGTTAACGCTTACGATGCGTAAAGGTTACGCCTAACGTTATTAGCGAAAGTTTATTACGGCAGAGCCTATTTATTATACGATCATTGACGAAACAGGTTTACGATACGAAGTGTCAAAAATAATAGGCAGAGAAAGAGTACGTTTCAGCTGCCTAAGTTTAAACTGGTTGAAAAATCAAGGATGGTCATGTCAAGAGGTAATCTTATTATCACTTAGTTGAGAAAATTATCTGTTTCTACGGTCTCTATATTTATTGAAGATTTATTGGTACGCAGCTTTCTGTGGGAATATGACTTTGGCTCAGAGCGCTAGTTCGCGAGTTTGAGAGCTGGGTCGAACCTGTAATTTCAACAAAATCAGCACCTTTCACTTCACTCATCCACATCTATTAGTCTCTTCAGACCGCTAAATGTGGATGAAGCAAAGTGATAGGCGTATAATAGTATGTGTGCCAACTGGAGTAAATTTTACACAGTAAAGGTCAAAGTGCAATTTATGAATTCTGTGAATTGAAAACCCGATTGACTTATAAAAATGGTAAATTCTCGTCAGCGATTTTATTATCGAATCAGGTGGCATTATGCGAAGGAAAATTAAAGAGAAAATAAACTTTGATTTAACATATCTACGGAGCTTTCATTTGGACGTTTTTGTTGAAATCAAATTTTATGTTAACGTATGGAGAAAAGTTTTCTTTTTAAATATCAATCTACCGAAAAAATTTTGTAAGCTAGCTGTGCCTCCCAGCTTCGCTTCTAAATGTATTTATATAATCACGAACACGAATTGGGTCTTGTGGTAATAACTTATATTTTGAGTTAGACTTTTAATACGTCGGTGAAGAAATACAATTTTATTACATGTATCAATTTTTATAATTAAATAGCACACTCAAAGATGGAAACGTTAAGTACTCGAAACAAGCATCTATGAAGAGACTGATTGTGGACGAAACGAAAGAGGTATGTGAGTCTAGGGAGAACTGGCGCTCTATCACACTGTCTACCCCAATAGGCGGCGTGACGATATGTATGTAAATATAATATGTATTTACCAATGTAATAAACATTTTCGCGGGACAAACACGGAAACAGCTAGTATGAAATATACATGGGAAGATCGAAAATCGATAAGTATTTAGGGATTCATAAGGCATATATTACTTATTCACTGGCAGTCATTTATTTCGTTTCACGTTTGTTTCTGATACAGATAAATATTGTTATAACAATTTATGAATTATTCCATTCGTTTATGAGGCGAGAGCGCATTGTAATGACATCCGAGTGGCCTAGTGGTCAGGCTGCAAAGCTTTGGTAGTGATTTTCGATTCCTGCTGGGCTTATTTATGTCACTAATATTATGTTATGAGTACGTCTCTCTTGTTATATCTAGTATATTCATATATGATCGTTATGACTTGATACGCCGGGCTCTGGACAGCGCCGGCGTGCGTACTGTGCTGGAACTACACGACTACACATACGCCTTTGAATTTCTTCTCAGACGTATGCAGGGTTCCTCACGATGTTTTCCTTCACCGCAAAGCTCGTGGTGTGACTAATCACTGTACTTAAGTTCAGAAAAACTCAGTGGTACGGTCGGGATTCGAACTTGCGATCTTTGTGTCGCAGGCAACTGCTCGTACCTCGGCCACCACGGCTTCTTAAAATGATAGAGAGCGAAGAATACCTCTCTAAAGAAATTTCCACTATGACAACCTTTCAAATTATATTACAAACACCGATCTCACGTACAATAATAGCAAAATGGCTAAACCGATTTGGCTAAAAGTTGAATTGGTGATGAAGTATACCCAGGATTAGGACATAGACTACATTTTATATTAATATCCTCACGCCTTCCCACAATATAAGCTACTATTTCGAACTCCACGCGGGCAAAGCCGCGGGTAAACGCTAGTAAATAAAAATATAAATCGTGAGCTCCCAAGCAGTAATATTTATCCCATGCAAAAACCGTTTTCAATTGAAATTGAATTAACCTCCGCCGACCGAACTCACAATGACATCCGACATCCGACAACAGATTGACCAGACATATTGAATTTGCACACACCAACTTTGTAATACGCGAAAATATTCCTATTGAACTGCATTTTATTAAGTCACGTGATCGGCGGTGCGTGTCTGGGATGCCATAGGCAATATTTATGCAAGTACTATTGAGCCATTCTCTATAAATGAGTTTGTTTTGAGTCTCTGCCTACCCCGTTAGGGACTTGGCGTGATGATATGTATGTATGTTTTGAGTCTACCACGGCACATCTCATCATCGACGGGGAATTCATCCCTACCTACCTAGGAACCACAAAGGTCTCGCACTGCGCGGTTCCAAAGGAGTTTCCTTCCGTGAACGCTCAGGCTGTGGAATGAGCTCCGCACTGAGGTTTTCCCTGGAGAGTACAGCGTGAAGTTCTTCAAGAAGGGTGTGAAAAGATTCCTGCAGGGTCGGCAACGCGCAAGTGATACCCCTGTTGTTGCAAGCGTCCATAGGCGGCGGTAACCGCTTACTATCAGGCGGAACGCATGCTTGTTTGTCAACCATGTGGTATATATAGCTTACAATGATTAACCACATGACGAGTTTTACTACAAAAGAAACTTGTATAAAGACTTGTATGTTTAATATACAGACAAATATATATAATTGTCATCACGCCAAGTACCTAACAGGGTAGGCAGTGAGTAGAGAGCGCCAGTTCTCTCTAGACTTACATACCTCTTCGCTTCGTCCACATTTATCAGTCTCTTCATACACTCTGCCTACCCCGTTAGGGACTTGGCGTGATGATATGAATGTATGTAAAGTTATCCTTAACTTAATTAATCATATATTTAATATAATATTTTTATATTTTATTAACTTAACTATATTATTATGTACAATATAAATCCCCACTTCCCATAAAGATCCCAAAGGGGTGGGCAGTAGGGTATAGGTAGTACCCACACCACACACCCCCTTTCCGCCAGAGATATATTTTTGGTGACAACGTGACAGATGACAAATCCATCGCCGTTACTCAAGTACGACGCCTTTGAATCACAGACGTAAGCAGGTTTCCTCTCGATGTTTTCCTTCACCGTAAAGCTCGTGGTATGTCTAATCACTGAACTTAAATTCAGAAAAACTCATAGGTATAGTCGGGATTCGAACTTGCAATCTTTGTGTTGCAGGCAACTCTTCGAAAAATGTTCATCTTCGTGAAATGCTTCAAGGCAACAGCGGTTCATATTTGAGACTGAAATTCAATGCCATATTACAACTGAACTACAAAGAAGTCTTGAAACTTGAGTAAGTAGAAACAATGTTGTAGATCATGTATGTAAGACGAACCTTAAGAATGTTATTCCATTGTGCCTATCTACTCACCTTCCAATAGGTCAAATTTGACAGCTACTGTGTATTACTTCAAAACTTACTCTTCTGATAGAACATAAGGTTTGAAGTTGAACAACGCTAACGGAGCTTCTATAACAAAGAACTTCTGCAATTGAACCATGAACTTAACATAATTAGGTCTAAAATCGATTGTCACTACTTAAGTAGCGCACACCTAGGCGGGCCCTTAAGTAAGCGGACCCACACCCATCCATCGATCAGGCCGGTCACAAATATTGACGCTGAGTTACTAACGTTGCTACAATGTTTTGTTCAGGGACACACACAATGTACATACAATATCATACATATCGATGCAACAATGTAACGTATTTGTAGACCTCTAAGGTGGCAAGCAATCAAGTGATTGACCAGTGGAAAGCGGTTACCGCCGCCTGTCCATAGGCTTGGATTGCATGTGTCGATAGACGGCAAAAAACTTGTCACGCCCTTCTTACAGAACCTATGCTGTTCTAGCAATGGTATCTACTTATTTTAGGGATTGCTATACTATATGGATACAAAATACACTTTTTAAGATGGGTATACGAAATAAGGTGTTTCTAGATATTTTACATACATTTTAAATTACTTGCATCTCGGACAAAACAACGTATCCGAAATTGGCTAGCGATCACATAATTCAGCAATTTATAAAGAACGGAAAAGTGTGTTCTATTTCAATTTAACTACAGTGCAATTTCACACGACGAGCTAGACGTTGGTTAAAAACATTCAGGGGACAAATACATGGGTTTCAGAAGCAAATCAATGACATAGTTTATAGTCGCACTTGAGGAACGGATGGACTCGCCATCGGTCATATCAACAACCTACATATGAATGGCAATTAAAGGGTGTTTTTATACCGAAGAGTGAGCTGTCATGCTACTCTCTCTCTGCGTCGGGTACGCAGAGAGAGAGTAGCTCACTTTAAATTTACATACCTCTTTTCCTTCATCCACATTCATCAGCCTCTTCATATATGTATATATATCCAAACAACCGTATAGTAGTAGTAGGTATATCTAAAAAATGATATAAGCAATTGAAATATTTTTAAACAGTTGCTCATCGAACTTCTAAAGAAGTAGTTATAAACTAATTTTATCGCCATAGTAAAAGCTGGTTAAACCTTTAGCCTAGGAAATGGGCTCTTACGTAGCTATAAGCCCCATGAGACACAGGCAAAATGAAGCCAGCATTGGGAAAAATGTTTTCCTTGTGAATCGCGAATAGTTTTTGCGACGATGTGTCACGCAACCGCCTAACCACGTAACTGAGTGGCTCATATTGCGATGTGAAACACAACCGGTTATACTTTCCCGGTTCGAAAAATAATTTAACTCACTACAAAAGGGTAGCAATAGGGTCATAAGTCTAAGTTTATACAATTTATAGAACATAAGACTATATTACAAGAGTATAAGACTGTATAATCGATTTTGATGCGGTTCAGAAACGCGCCGCTAGGATTGTCGATGATCCCATGATCACGAGCGGCTTGGAATCACTAAGTCTACACAGTGTGTGTGTATTCTACCGCTAGTACGGGGATTGTTCTGAAGAATTGTTCGACAAGATGTCCACTTCTACCTTCTACCACCGCAATTCTCGCCATCAACGGGGAATTCATCTCCAACCCTTGGTCAAAGGTCTAGCACTGCGCGGTTCCAAAAAAGTTTCTATCCGCGAACGCTCAGGCTGTGAAATGAGCTCCCGGTTGAAGATTTCCCTTGAGAGCATGGAGTTCTTCAAGAAGGGTGTGAAAAGATTCCTGCAGGGTCGGCAACGCGCGAGTGATACCTGGTGTTGCAAGCGCCCATAGGCGGCGCATGCTTATTTACCACCCGTGTGGTATAAAAAAATATTAAATTCAGGGCTCCTCTTTCAAGTAGACGAAGATAACATTGCGTTCTTTATAAACTATCAGTCTCTTCCTACATGCTCGCCGGTTTCGAGTACTCTTGACGTTCCCGTTCTTTAGCGTCCGAACGATTTGATCTAGGAAGTTGGAACGTGGTCTTCCTCTGCCTCTTCTTGCACACACTTTATATTATTACTAGCTGCCCGCCCCGGCTTCGCACGGGTGCAATACTGATACTAATAAAAATGTAAAAGATAAAAATGATTATGGTGGTTTATCCTTTAGAGATAATTTAATACCATCGCGGACTTTTATATCGATTATTTGAAGATATACTACTCCGTAGTACATTAATTTGATCTATCTCGTAAGGTTTACCCAGCCTTTGCGATTTAAGCGCACAAAAATATGTGTCTATCATCACATTACAAATCTTTGAATATTTCATTATTTATTAAATAAGAGAAAAAAAGGCGAATTTGGAATAGTCTTGGTTTCCGATTGTCATTAATATTGTTTGATATTTGAGCGTCTTTAGCTGACCTCTACATCGTGTAAGGAATACTCTTACCAAATTACAAGTCTTTCTTTCTTCGCCTTAATTCCTGAGATTTCGTGATGAGCGAGTTAACAAATGGAATCTCCCCGCACTCCACCTTGCGGGTGGAGTTTCATAAAATCCGTTCTTAGCTGACCTCTACACCGCGAGAGGAATACTCCTACCAAATTTCAAGTCATTCGGCCTTATAGTTCTTGAGATATCCTAATGAGTGAGTTCACAAATGGGATCTCCCTGCACTCCACCTTGCGGGTGGAGTTTCAAAAAAATCCGTTCCTAGCTGACCCCTACACCGCGTAAGGAATACTCCTACCAAATTTCAAGTCAATCGGCCTTATAGTTCCTGAGATATCCTAATGAGTATGTTCACAAATGGGATCTCCCTGCACTCCACCTTCCGGTAAGAGTTTCGCAAAATCCGTTCTAAGCTGACCTTTACACCGCGTAAGGAATACTCCTACCAAATTTCAAATCAATCGGCCTTACAGTTCCTGAGATTTCGTGATGAGTCAGTTAAAAAATGGGATCTCCTATATATATATAGATTATATATTATCGTTATTATATATCATACGATACACGATTTGTTATGAAAGTAGGTACACACAATACGGTGCAAAGCACTTGGTAGATAATTGCAAAAGTTGTTGTTTGTTCGCGCCGGCAAACATCCGGGAGCTGTCTACACAGGCTGAAATCCTCGGAGGGATCCGGCGGGCACACATGCGTGGGTTTCATTACGTTTTTCTTCAGTAATAAGGTACTTTTCCTGAAACTATACGGTATTTTTCGGGAACATTTTAAAGATTTCCAGTTCGAATCCCGATTATACAAATGAGTTTTTTCCAAACTTACATACAGAGATTAATCACATCACTAGCTTTTCTGGGAAGAAAAATAACGTGAAGAAAAGTGGTTGGGTGGGTACTACCTACACGACTCCGCCTATCCCTTATAATAAGTAAGATAATATTTACAACCTAAAAAATATCTTCGCATAATTATTTTATTTCGTTTCAATTGTTTTACATTATCCAGTCTTATCAGTGATAACTATACTTTATATTAAGTTCATGTAAGTATTAAGTATAGGTTCAATAAGTGTTCCCCGTGTCCCTTACGTTGAATAAAATATTTTGGTTTTTTGATTTCTAATTATTTTGGACGTTCGTACTAAAATTAAAAAAATTCGTTAAATTATTTTAAAAGCTTCGTCATCGTTAATTCTAAATACGTACAGGCGTTCGATTAAGCATCAAAAAATCGTCAAAGAAAATTTTAGGAAAAATAATAAGATAGGAGGTTCTGTTATTGACGTGTTAAAGGCGGCGTTCATTAAGAGGAAAATATTTTCCATCTACTGGATGGTAATTTATAGACCAGCGCTCAAACATAGCTAGAGTAATTAACAACTGTAATTATAAAATTAATCTGAGATGCTTTGAAATTGAGCCTTTTATTAAACTGACAGGCTTTGTTTTGGTAAGACATTTAATTTCGTGCAATTATTTTCTGAGAATTATAATCTATTGAATCACTTGCATGAGTAACTCAAATATTCTTCGATCTCTAATTTGTATTAAGGCAAACAGTAACATATGTATATCAAAGCGACCAACCTAATTTGTTTATTTTTAACTGTATCTTCATCTCATAAATATAGGCAGAGAAAGTGCCTCTTCGCTTGAGCCACATTCGTCAGCCTCTTCAAACATATTCACCGATTTCGAGTACTCTTAATATTTCCATCCTTCTTAAGTGTTCGATCAATTTGGTCTTGCTATACGTGCTTGATATACGGTGACGGATATGTCATCTTTGACGTCGGCACTTAAATATACCTATGGCAAAAACCTGTGTATTTTGATGCCAACTAAATCCGGGACTTGTGGGAAGGCGGAGACATATTAGATAACAAAAACATTGAAATTTCTGATTGGTTCGAAGACTGCTAAACTTCATCTTTTAAAACAATATTTTTATTAATATTCATGACGATAAGCCTTAGAAAAACAAAAGAAATATGGAAAATTTAACTTTTTTGATTATTACGCCGAAGAGGATGACGTGGATTTCACGTATTACCCAGAATTTAATACCCCTTTATACCCATTTATTACTCCGGTTAAGCGGTGTTGGCTCGGAAACCTGAGGACCGTAATTCTCACAAAATTATTTCTATAATAATATATATATAATATAATAATATATATAATACATAAATATAATATATATAATATATCCTCACGCCATCCCACAAGGGTCCCCGAAGGGGTAGGTAGAGGTGTGTAGGTAATATCCACACACCCACTTTCCGCCAGAGATATATCAATTGCCAACGTGACAGATGGCGAGTCCATCGCCGTTACTCAAGCACGACTATACATACGCCTTTGAATTATTTCTAATTAAAATTAATTAATTTGTATGCTTGAGACCTATTTACGTGCGGCGATTTTTTGCTCGTTAAGGTAAATAATAATGTATATATATTATTAATACATATATATTGCGTTGTATGTATAAATAATATGTATGTTTTTATCTGGGATGTGCAATCTTAGTCGCAATCCGTTCAAACGCTTTATCTTATAAATAATATAATATATTATTTATTATTTTTTATATTCATATATATATATATATATATATATATATACATATATATATATATATATACATATATATATATATATATATAATAAATCCTCACGCCTTCCCATAAGGGTCCCCGAAGGGGTAGGCAGAGGTGTATAGGTAATACTCACACATCCACTTTCCTCCAGAGGTATCAAAATCAATCAAAATCTTTTTATTTCACATAGGCCCAGATGGGCACTTATAAAACGTCGAATATTAGATGCCAACGTGACAGATGGCGAGTCCATCGCCGTTACTCAAGCACGACTATACATACGCCGTTGAATTTCTTCTCAGACGTATGCAGGTTTCCTTTCGATGTTTTCCTTCACCGTTAAGCTCGTGGTGTGACTAATCACTGTACTTAAGATCAGAAAAACACATAATAACCCTATATTTAAGTGGTACCTAATAAAGTTGTATTCTGGCCATATAAAGCTGTATATCCATTTTTGTTACACAGACTAGTGACTCGCCCGGCTTCATACAGGCACATACAATATTTTGTTGTTTCAAAATCATTGCAAAGGCAAACATTTTCATCAATTTACCATCAAATTTCAACCAATATAGGTTAAATTATAAACGATTCATATAAGCTTTAACTTTTCTCACATGTAACTCTGTCCATTGATGAAAATCGCATGAAAGTCTGTTTAGTAGACTTGAGATTATCGTAAAGAGACAGACGCGATGAGGAACTTTGTATTCTAATAAAACTATTATTCTAGGCTAACTCCTATACCTGCATGCACCTACAGCTAGATTATACAAAACTACCAACTCATTTGTGTGGGAGCTAGCTCTGAAAATAGTTGAATTACCTTCTCCAGAGCTTAAAGCTGTCATCAAACTAACTCAAAAAGCTTATTATATAATTTCAGAAAATATAAATGATTGCTATGCATAACAATGAACTGCTCCTCTCGCTAAGAATTTATATGTGAATAAAATCTTTTTCTACCGCTACGTAACAGGGTACCTATTTTAAAAAAGGGTTTTAAAACAGTTTAGAACAGTTAACAGTTTTAACACTATTTTAAAACAGTTTTATATTAAGTTGTATGTGACGTTCAGTAAGTGTTCCCTGTCTCCCTTACAATGGATTCAATTTGTAATGATTTCAAGCTACGAAAAGTAATAGCGAAGGAAAGAAAGCCTTACAAAAATTAAGGTTTTAATTAATTTCGCAACGTTTCGCATAATTCTTAAAGTTTTACAATAAAACTCCCCTTGTATAGAGCCTTGGCAAGTTCATGCGAACCCATATAAATTATTCGCGGTTAACGAAACCTTTTTTAAACCAACTCTTTTTAACTTGACAAAAGCATTATTACTAAGAATCTGAAGCATTGTCTATTTATCGATAAGAAAAAATAGCCCTTGAGTGTTCAGTCTGAAATTATATTTTATAATATTTTTAAGCAATTTGAACAATGATCGGTAGATAAAAATACGATTCTTCCAACGATGAAAGAGTTCATTCAACTTTTCTAATTTATCTCATTTTATCCATACTCGGAAAAAGCCGTAGTAGCCGTGTGGTTCAAGTACTTGCCTGCAACACAAAGATTGAAAGTTCGAATCCCGACGGAACCAATCAGTTATTCTGAACCTAAGTACAGTGATTAGTCACACCACCAGCTTTACGGTGAAGGAAAACATCGAGAGGAAACCTGCATACGTCTAAGAAGAAATTCATAAGCGTATATAGTCGTGCTCGCCAACAGTCACACAGGATGTATTAACTAATTCATCAAACAATTTACCTTTTTTGACCACAAAAGTTGCTTGCAATCGCTACTCTAGAGAGAAGCAATACTCCTGGCGTATCGCTACTCTCCGGAGATAGCCTCAACGGTTGTTCATTACACAGCCTGAGCGTTCGGTTCGAACTCCCTCGCATTATGTCCTTTGATTCCAAGGTATGGGATGAATTTCCGGTCGATGGTGAAAGGTGTGGTAGAAGATAAAAGTGGACATGATGTTGAACAATTCTTCATAGCACTCTACGCACTAACCTACATCAATTCAATTAATAAAATAGATGACAATTACATAAGTGTTGGCCGAGTCACTTGGAGTAGTTTAACCAATTACATAGACATACACATAGACACATATCTTCACGCTGAGTCCCTAACGGGGTAGGCAGGTAGAGCGCTAGTTCTCTCTACACTTACATACCTCTTTCGCTTCGTCCACATTCATCAGTCTCTTCATACATGATCTTTATTGTGTTGAATGGCTGATCTGTTTTTACCTAAATGCCAATAGGCGTGCGAAAAAGGTTTCAAAGGCTTTCAAATGGTGC
Source organism: Drepana arcuata (assembly GCA_016069955.1). Classification (NCBI taxonomy): domain Eukaryota; kingdom Metazoa; phylum Arthropoda; class Insecta; order Lepidoptera; family Drepanidae; genus Drepana; species Drepana arcuata. Next base: position 2,142 of record JACCPG010002512.1, on the reverse strand, counting down.
GACTGAATGAACTTAATATGACCTTTTGATAGCGGATGAATTTCCATTTTGTTTTTTAACTCTGGTTTAAATGAGTCATCTTTTTTTTAATAATACGATTCATTGCACAGTATGTTTTAAGTTCTAGATTCAAATTAAGAAATATTATTTTTGCTTATTAAGCCTGCAGCGTAAAGTTTGCAAGTTCGAATCCCGACTGTACCATATTTTCTGAACTTATGTTTAGTGATTAATCACATTAAGAGAATAACGGCGAAGGAAACTATCGGGGTATTTACATACGTTTAGAAAAACAATGTATAGTTGCGTTGAGGAACAGCAACGATATCGCCATCTGACACATTGGCACCTAAATATATCTATCTATATGCATATATACAGCAAAAGTGTGTGCAAGAATAGGCAGAGGAAGACCACGTTCCAACGCTCAAGGACGGGAACGTCAAGAGTACTCGAAACAGACGAGCATGTATCAAGAGATTGATAAATGTGGACGATGCTAAAGAGGTATGGTAAGTCTAGAGAGAACTGGCGCTCTATACTCTCTGCCTATCTCGTTAGGGGCGTGATGATATGTATGTATGTATGTATATGCATCTATCTATGTATAAGCTTTGCTTGTCCCAAGTTAAAAAGAATTTATATAGGTATATATTGTATGCATATTCGTTTACGGAAGGAGGAAGGCCACGTTCCAACTACCTGGATCAAATAGATCGGACTCTGAAGGACGGGAACGTTAAGAGTACTCGAAACCGACGAGCATGTATGAGGAGACTGATGAATGTGGACGAAGCGAAAGAGGTATGTAAGTCTAGAGAGAACTGGCACTCTATACTCTCTGCCTACCCCGTTAGGGACTTGGCGTGATGATATGTATGTATGTATGTATATTCGTTTACAAATTAAATTGTATAGTGCCCAGTGTATAGCGATTAATATAAGCGATCGCGTGCAGGCAAAATGGCGCAAGTAATTTGGCTAACAATGATGAAAGCGTTCCCCTGGGATGACTGACTTTTATGCTAGATTTGAGGTATGAGATACGAAGTTGAGCGTTGCTGGTCGGGTAGTTCGAGTAATTGCCTGCAACATAACGATCGCAAGTTGTAATCTTGACTGTAGCTATGAATTTTTGCCGTGAAGGAAAACCTCAGTCGGTTAAGATTCGTTCTCAAACGTATGCTTATTTTCTCTCGATGTTTTTTGAAATTCAGAGAAAACTGTGTGTCCTATATTTGTGTAACGCACAGGGTTTTCTTTTCATTCAAAGCTCTGGGAAAGAATTCCACGTTAATGGCGAGAGGTGCGGGGGTGTAACGTAGCCGTAGGCATCATGTCGAACAATTAACCTGATTTCGTTTACCTAAGTATATCAGTTTGTTTTATCCGGCTCACACACATACACACATACACTCCCGGTCAAAAGTTTGAGACCACTATAAAAAAAAACAATTAAAAGTCTATTTAAAACTTTATGAAAACCTGGTTTTATTTTCATGTTACACACACGATTTAAAAGAAAAAATCCCATGAAGTTATCAAGTATTTCTAGTAAGTACTTTATCACGGGGTAAGCAGAGATAGTAAAACATTCGTTCTATCTAGACTTACAGACCTATTTTCTATATCTACATACGTATGTTTGAAGAGATGTCTCTTAAAAATCTAAAAATCGAAGTATTTTTATTTCACATAGGCCTAGATGGGCACTTATAAAACGTCGAAAGAGGTGCACGGTTCGGGTCGATCGTTTCCATGGAGAAGAACCGGCAAGAATATTCACTGGTTTTACACACATTCACTGGTTTCGAGTATAAATATTGTGAAATGATAAGTGGGATTAAGCATGTCTAACAAGGGAGCTTTACCGTCATGCAAAGCATTACTTTAGAGATAAAGCAATTTGGTATTCGTTTCATCCACAAACCCTGAACATGCATTTTCTAAAGGAAACCCTACACCCCATCAGAGAATTCCCATACTCAAGTCACGTTGCGTACACGCGCGGCCTACAAACAACGCCGACCCAAGAAATATGTGCTCTTCGTAAAAAAAAACATTATTATAGAAATAATTATCTCCCAGTTACCTTTAGTACCACTCTTCGGTACAAATAAATAAAATTGGAGTGTCTGTGTG
>JACCPG010002509.1:0-26914 GCA_016069955.1 Drepana arcuata | reverse complement strand
AAGGCAGAGAGAGAGAAACCGAGGGAGAGAGATAGCAAAATGTTCACGGTCAAAATTCTGGACGCATAGAACACTCAATAAACCCACCCACTTTCCGCCAGAAAGCTATATTTTAGCTGCCAACGTGACAGATGGCGAGTCCATCGCCGGTACTCAAGCACGACTATAGATACCTATGCCTTTGAATTGCTTCTCAGACGTATGTAGGCTTCCTCTCGATGTTTCCTTTCACTGTAAAGCTCGTGGTGACTGATAACACACGGGATTCAAACGTGCAATTTTTGTGTTGCAGGCAAACTACTCGAACCACTTGGCCCCCACGGCTATTTGTGTATGTACAATAATAACATTAAAAGTGGATTAAGTAGTCGAATTATATCGAAACGCTCTCAAATGGTTCAAACACCCTTTAATTTACTAATAGAGCACATTGTAATCGAGGTAGTCACGCATAAGGCGCGCCGACATAAATTAACACCATTACACTTGTTTATAAATACAATTTAATAAGTAATTTCAGTCTTCAAATGCGATAAATACTATACGTATGTATGTACATATGAGTATCATCACGCCGAGTTCCTCAGGAGGTATCAATCAATCAATCAAAATCAAAATCTTTTTATTTCACATAGGCCCAGGTGGGCACTTATAAATCGTCGAAAAAGAAGCACGGTTCGGGTTGGTCGCTTCCATGGAGAAGAACCGGCAAGAAACTCCATGGTTACTCTTTTCAAATCATTAGTCATATACAATATTTTTTTCGTACATATAGAGAGTTGAGGGGAGGTCTAAGTTTTACGGATCTCTTTCACATTCATTAGTCCCTTAATACATGCTTGCCAGTTTCGAGAATTTAGTCATTATGAGCCTTAAGAGCTTGATCAATATCATCTAGGTAATTGGATATGGTCTTCCATTGCCTCTAAGGCACTTTTGCATTGTCCATCTGTTTCATCAATCTTTTGACGCACATCCTTTAATTATGTAACCCACAACATGTTACCAACGTAACACGCCTTTCTGCCTCTTTCATCAAACCCTAATTTTAGTTGAAATTAGCAATATTAAAAAATATTGTCATGTATGGCTTGTAACGCTGACACAGTTATGTATGTTATCACCTGAGGTTATCACATTTGATAGCGGGCTTATTGGTAAAATGAAAGCAAATTTGACATGTCCTGTCAATGGCCAGCTGTCAAATACCACCGCTGTATTATCTGTAGTCTGCTTATTATCTTGTTAGGGGTGTTAGCTAATAAAGGACGAGTGTGAATGGGTTTTTAGATTTTCAGATTAAGTACCGACTTCCCGACAATTCTGATAGTAAAGCCAATATTTTTTATAGAGCTTTACAAAAGTCTTTTTTCATCGCGTCCGAATGTAGGAATAACTAGGATATCTGTTTTTACGTAATACTAACCGACCCGCCCCGGATTCTCTCGGGTATATATATAAGTTGGTTTGTTATATTATAGTACTAGGTTTTCCTTGAAAGCTATCAATACGATTTACCCTTTCCTATATTTTTAATAAATTACACATAACTTTATTTAGACAAAGTATACATAGAAGATAGTGTCAGATAGGAGCAATTAGGTTTGAGACGAATGAATAATAATATTACGTAGAGGATGTGGGTGGAGTTAGAAGTAAAACAAAGGGTATTGATTACAATCAACATCTGTAAGATAATACAAACTGATGGATCTAATCAAGGAGCATTGTAGAGACAATTAATTCAATTCAAGAGAGGTTGGGCATAACGGGTTTCCCGTTCGAATTTGGAGCTGCCCGACTGGGGCAGGACCTCCACCTTATAGAAGTCCGTAGCCAAATAACAAAAATTTTTGTGTTGTGTTCCTACGCGGTGAATAAGGTTTCCAGTAATGAGCTCCTTGGGGAGGGGGGGAGGATTGTTATATTGTGTTAGCAACAGAGGGATTAGTCCCAATATGCTGCCAACACAATATATACTCTCCGAACACAGAGTGGCAATGCGCACATAATACTTCGGTATTGTTACCGGTATTTGTTTTTGCCTGCGGTAACCGTTTTCCATCGGGTGGGCCGTATGCTTGTTTGCCATCCTTGTTGGTTAAAAAAATAAATATAAAATTAACCAGACATATATGTGAATGTTTTATCTATATATATATAAAAATGAATTGCTGTTCGTTAGTCTCACTAAAACTCGAGAACGGCTGAACGGATTTATCTTATCTTAGTCTTGATATGTTCGTGGAGGTCTAGGGAAGGTTTAAAAGGCGAGAAAAAATCAAATAATTTCGAATAAGTTTGATAAATCTTAAGTTTTGTCACAAATTAAGTTTCTGAACACACCATAATATTTGACATTAGATTTGACAACCAACTATTATGTCAATCATTCTGTTGCACTTCAGAACATGTGTCGAAAATAATAATAAAACTTCATGCTTCATTAAAATACTAAAGTTTAGGTCTTTTATTTATCGATTGAGGCAGTACGAAGTCTGCCGGGTCAGCTAGTCATTATATGAAAATGCATATACATACATATTATATTCGCTTTCAGTATTTGAAACGACACTAAGGCACTTCTTTTGCAAATTAAGTATGCGCTACTTTTACTAATCGATCGCTCAAGGATGGAATGCCAAGGGTGCTCGAAACTGGTGAACATGTACTTATGGTGAATATGGATGAAGCAAAAGCGGTTCCAGATCTACAGATAATTGTCGCTCTCTTTCTGCCTACCACTGAGATGATCTGTATGTTACTTTAATCTTACAGACCATTCCATGTCGGTCTCCGAAGGTAAAAGGAAGGAAGTGTAAATGCACCCCCTTTACGCCGTAGATATTTACCTACTAAGGTGACAATTTCAACCGCAACCGCGGTTATATGTATCTACTTAACGTACAAAGATTATCTCACGAAGTTTTCGTACACTTTCGTCAAGCTCGTGGGGCGATAAATCACTCAGGATAAAATGAAGAATAATCTCATTGGCACAGAACTTGCAATATTGATTTAACAGACGACTCAAACCACTCAACAACCACTAGCTACTTCTTCAACTGTTCCTATTATCAAAATCGATAACAAGACGGCTACTGTACTTAGAAGTCAACAAGAACGAAGAGCTATTTAGTTCCTATATGCCGAGCGTGCTTCGTATTGGCACGACGATGAAACGTGATAACATTTTAATATTTAAATTAACTTTACAATTAAATAATGGATATTCATAAAGCATGCAATGGAAAATGCAAAGGACGGGAACGTTAAGAGTACTCGAAACCGACGAGCATGTATGAAGAGACTGATGAATGTGGACGAAGCGAAAGAGGTATGTACGTCTAGAGAGAACTGGCGCTCTATACTCTCTGCCTATCCCGTTAGGGACTCGGCGTGATGATATGTATGTATATGTATGTACGCAATGGAATGAACGTACCTCTGTATTCTTAATAGATATATATTGACGCTTTTCTAGAAGGTACCCTGTAGTTATATATAGTTTCTATCACGCCTTCACGCCACAAGGGTCCCCGAAGAGCTAAGTAGAGGGTGTATAGGTAGTGTACCCCACAACCACATATTTTAGTTGCTAACGTGACCGATGGCGAGTCTATCGCCGTTTCTCAAGCACGACTATACGTCTTTATTAGGTATTTAACACAGGTCTTTTGTTACATCGTATACAAGAAAATCTAAGTGTTTCGCCGTTCTGCTTCTGACAAGATTTAGCTTGGAAACAGTGGTAATGGTAATTTATTATTTAACATGTGACGTTCTTAAGTGTTCCCTTTTTATACGCAGAATAAATTATTTTTAACTTTATTGGATTTGCTTAGATTGTCCAACGGAATCTACATTTCATCTCTGTATTACTTGTCACAAAGTTTTTTTTCTAAGTAAAGTATAACTGGCAATCACTTGTTCAAAATCGATCGGGCAGAGAGCAACCGTGACCAGGCTGTGGTCAGTGGTCGGTGGTCTGCGCACTCGAGTGTGGCGGCTAGCGCGGCATGGCTCTCGTTAAACGAAGATATAAAAAGGATGGCATATACATAAAGTTATTATGCCAACATCTATCCGAGTTCTTCTGAAAGTTATATTCTCTACGCCCTCTACCCCCTTTTCAACGAATACCTTTAAGTAACAGACAGATGACCAACGTGACTATCGATGTCGCTGTTTTTCTCAACCTTATTCTCAAAGAGGTTTTATTTCACAATAAAGTTCTAGGTACGATTAATCAGTGTACTTTAAAAGCTGGTGCAGTTTTGGGATCGAGCTTGCAATATTTGCCTTGCATGCGATTACTTTATCCACCAGAAAAATCTCAGGGCAATACAAAAACCTTATTCTAATTATTTGAAAGGCTTTGAAATTCTATTCTATAGTTGTTGTAACGCAACCTGTTAGTTGGTTTCCTGATATTGTTCGCCGATCAATGTAGCGACCACTTCCTAGCAAACCGCAAATAACAGGAAGAGACAATATTATATTCATTTTAAGTTTAACTGAGTAACCTTTTTGCGGATTTTTGCGCCTAAAGAGATCTGTTCTAATGCATACATTGTTAAAAATATGAAAATGAATTGAAGATGCGATGCGAAATGAGTTCTATCCATAAGCCTTGATATCAAATTCATCAATTACTCAGTATGGCGTCTTTCAGTGAATCTCAGTTTAAAATTGAAGCATTATATTAATTAAACCAAAGTTAGATAGTCATTCAATACATTTGTTAAAGCCTGAAATCATCCTTATGCTAAATATTATAAAATTAAACACAACATTCTCTGGATTTTTCCATAATCCTTTTGCCACCACCAAATTTCTATCAATGAGACTCCTGTCTTTAAACTCACAAGGATTTAAAGCTCAATCACTAGGTAAATGAAAAACGAAGAAAAATGCAGAAACTTTTCCTATCTCAGCTTATATAATATTGGAAATGCACGTAGAGAAAAATTGCAATTGTTCACTGTACTTTTCAGGCAAACCTTTTCTTTAGCAATCAGATTCTTAGCATACCATTATCTATCAGAATGCCATGTTTTGACGACTGAGTTTGTTGATTGGACAGTTGGATGTTGAGGTAAAAGCTAAGTGTATGTCAACTTAATACTCAGGTAATAAGATAGTAATAGCAAATAATCTATTTGCATACAATTTTAAGAAACGAGCTTAATTAACTAACTTAAAATATTACCACATTTCGGTTCGGAAATAAATCTAGAAGATTTGCTATACAACAAGGTCTAGTTATACAGTTATAGAACGAATGATAAAATAAAAAGTTTGATTGAATAAAATTATAAACTTGAAACTTTTAGATAGGATTAACAATATTGGATGTGCCAAAAACAAAATAAAACCGCAAAATTCAACTAATTCGCCCTATTCGACGAATTATTTAGCTCCGGAAAAATATAATAAAATTTTGTGACTCACCATTTTAAATGTGGTTTAGTAAAAATGACGTAGAGAAAACAGGAGGTTATGCCGTGGCGCGTTCGCGAGGCAACTCACCGGGCCGGACTGTGCTTGCTACAGGCCACATCGCGCTTTTATGCCGTGCACCACGGGTTATTCCCGAATGAGGAACGAGGGAGGTTCGACATAAATATAGGAGCTTGAAAAGCTACCTGGGTCCTACCTAAGATCTATCTCGCTTTTAACATAAACACGATTATGAAAATAGATAAGCCTTGGCCGAGTGGTTCGAGCAGTTGCCTGCGACTAAAAAATATTGGCTACCCCTTCGGGGACCCTTGTCGGCGTGAGGATATATTTATATTTTTTTACTATTGTAGCTTCGCATAAATTGGAATTAATTCTTTTTAGACACTTTCATGTATTTATCATCTTCCAATATTTGTAGTCGACCGTTACGAAAAGAGAGCAGGAAACCCGCATGCGTTTGTAAGTAAAATAAAAAGTACTTACCTATTTAATACAAAAATTCAATAGCACTTTGTAGCTTAGTCATGGAACTAGGTAAGTAATCCCTTTAAAAATGTATATACATATATGTACCAAACCTCAAGGGATCAATCTATTTATTATATTATTCGAAGGGGTAGGCAGTGGTGTATAGGTAGTACCCACACACCCACTTTCCGCCAGAGATATATTTTTGGTGCCAACGTCGCAGATGGCGAGTCCATCGTTACTCAAGTACGACTATACATAGGCCTTTGAATTGCTTCTCTGACGTATGCAGGTTTCCTCTCGATGGTTTACTTCACCGTAAAGCTCATCATGTAACTAACCGCTGTACTTAAATTCAGAAAAACGAGATTGGTACAGTCGAGATCCGAACTTGCGATCTTTGTTCCGCAGGCAACTGCTCAAACCACTTGGACACCAAGGCTTTTTTGGTTAAAATATCATTATATTTAACGCCCGAGTTTGGTCAGCTTATATAGTAAGAAATAAGTACCCATTATAAAGATTATAGTAAGCTCAAAATGAAAATAGTAATCTATGCCCAGAATATTCCTACCGATTTATAATCAAGCGAGACATCGTCCGAGCACGGCATATTTTTCAGTTTTAGGTACCTCCGACTAACGTAAGGTTCGTGAGCCTTCCTCTGTACATTTGAATATTGATTTACTGCAGTAATAACGTTTACAAACCAACATACAGGAACACACTGTTCAACGTGTCAATTAAAAAAATAAGCATCAGCATTAAATTATTGTTTAAAAATAACATAATTGTAAATATAGGTTGGAAACTATCAAACATTTTAAACTTTTGGTAGAACAGACGTATAATGCATAAATATTGAAGTATGCACCAACAACTATAAAATTTATCATAACACTTTCAGCGGGTAACATCAGGACTGTAGATTCAAACACCAGCTTGTAACAATAAGTTTAAATCGGAACGGTATTTTCGCTGAAAGAAAACATCGAGAGGAAATCTGCATACGTTTGAGAAGACATTCGAAGACGTTTGTACGTACATTGGTGTTTGAGGAGTGGCGCTTTGCGTGGCATCTGTCACGTTAGCACTGTAATCTCCGCCTATACTGGGTGTTATATCTTTGCCTACCTTCACGGACTCTTGGAGGAAGGAGTGAAGATGTGTAGTTTTTTATCTTAAAATGTTGGGCTGTTACAGTAAGCCCTGTATATTAATATCTAGTAGGTATCTACGAGCCCCTAGCCCCTACTATGAGCGTATTTGAATAATCCCCCTATTAAGTTTTGTGTACGTTTTTTCAGCAGATTATTATAACCGTTTCTGTTCACGTGATAGTAAGTTTTGAACTACATAAATGGTCGTTCGTTATCCATATATTTCCATAAACTATTGGGAGTTGTTGCGTTGGCTACCTAAGTATGTTTTTATATGTAGCAGTAGGAACGGTAATTCAACAAGACTATACATACAAATAAATGGGTTTTCGTATGTATATGTAGAGGTGTACTTCACCCTCTTTTCGGAAACATATTTAAACCAACGTGAACAAACACACCTCAAACACACCTCATACGTGTTTATCTATATCTATACAAATAAATAAAAATTTGAGTGTCTATTTGTTATATTAAAATAACCGCTTTTTACTATATATATATATATATGCATATGGATGGTATCCATGATATTAAAATATCATTTTTGTCAATATTTATCTGTCTGCCTCTCTGTCTGTTTGTTGCGGCTAATCTCTTAAACAACAGGACCGATTTTGACGAAACTTTCACAGGCAGATAGCTGATAAAAAAGGAGTAGGTTAGGCTACTTTTTTTTGGAAACTGAATATAACTTTTTTGTTAAATTCCACGCAGAAGTCGCGGGCACAGGTAGTCTTCTCTAAGTATACAGATTTTTTCGTCACTGTAAAGCTCGTGGTATGAAGAATCACTGAACTTAAGTTCAGAAACTCTTATTGATACTGTCGGGATTCAAACTTGCAATGTTTGCGTCTTTGCGACTACTCAAATTCGAACACCAAGGCTCTCTCTCACATATGCTTATAAACCTGTCCGCTTCATACTACTGAGCTATGATGGAAATGGTCACTATATGGCAGTCAGTACCATATAGTGACCATTTGTGACCAGCAGTTGGGAGCCATTTCTATCAAGGCCTTATCGATACGTTTAAATAAACGTTAGTCAATTGATTGTTATTGCATCTCCAGTCCATATGTGAGCTTTGTAGGCGTGCTGTGGTGCAGGGTCGAGCCGTGGAGGGCAGCGATTTCATATTTATTTATACTGAGGTTCTTAAGAACCGAGTGATTTGCTACGTCAAGATGTCAATTCCAAAAATCTGTGGTCTCGATGAGAGTTTGTGCTGAAAGTAAGTTTGGATGAGATGAATTTTAGAGATTTTAAAGTTTACAGTCGTTTAAGGACTGCAGCAGATATGTCGTTTGTCAAGTTGGCACTGATTTATGTACTTGGTGGAATGTGAGTTTTAATCTCTACTGCTTGAGGGACTTTTGTTAGAAGGCCTGAAGTTGTGAAATATAGGTAGTTATACTACTGTAGGAATTGTAAGCGTAGATCATATTTAAACTAGCTGTTCCGCCCAGCTTCGCTCGGGTGGAAAAAACACGATGGCAGCGCCACCTATCGTGAAATATATAATATAATATATCCAATTGTGAAACTAAACCATTCTCGAATCCACCTGAAGACGCACAGAAAATTTCATTTAAAGCGGTCCAGCCGGTCAGAAGATTATATACTTGAAGTTACATTCATTTCCACCGTGAGCTCCTCTAACACAGGCCAAACTACCAAGACATATTTCACTCGCAATTACATCGAAGTCACATCTTTAAAGCTCTAATTGCCCGCCTACTCGCATTCAATGAGCACTATATCACAATATATGGTCCAAGCCGTATGTCTCGGTAACAGTACCATTTATTTGATGCTACCTGCAACGGAGAATGAATTATGGCGGTAGCCGCTTAACATCAGGAGAATCGCATGTCTATTTGGTAAAATAAAAAATAAAAAAAAATTGTAGGCAACAAATTGTGCTCTTAGCTTACGTGCTACGTTCGTGTATATGTATAATTAGGCTCAGACGTAGGCTTGGCCAAGGCACGGCATCCAATGATCCGTGTAATGACCTACCTACCTATTGTCTACTGTTCGGCTGACTTAAATCACTCATGACTCTGCTACCAGCAACTGTTTATGTGTGGAAACATTTTACCACATCTTTATAGAATATAACTAACACGCCGAGTCCCAAACGGGGTAGGCAGAGAGTATAGAGTGCCAGTTCTCTCTAGACTTACCTCTTTCGCTTCGTCCACATTTATCAGTCTCTGCATACATGCTCGTCGGTTTCGAGTATTCTTGACGTCCCCGTCCTTGAACTTTAAGAATCTTACTACTATCATAAATGCGATGCGAATTAATACAGCTGAATGAATGGAATTGGGTGAAATTTTGCACAAAAGATATGTCTGGTTCTAGACCAAAATCTACCAATAAAATATCTTTTTAAGCAGTGGATCCGTGGGACATAGCTACCGTATAAATAAAAGTATGAAAGCTGGGGTGGCCGAGGTTTACTCACCTGCTAATACATGATTGTAAGCTCTGTGCTATTCCACATCTGCCTCTCCTTTTGAGAACCTTTGAACTACATACATACATACATATCATCACGCCAAGTCCCTAACGGGGTAGGCAGAGAGTATAGAGCGCCAGTTCTCTCTAGACTTACATACCTCTTTCGCTGCGTCCACATTCATCACCTTTGAACTAAACTGGAAGATATATAAAAAAGGTGAATCATACTTACATAAGTAAATCCTAAATATTTAACTTGCGCTCCTAGTGAACGCCTGACCTATTACAAGAGCAATAATGTTCGCTGTAGTGTTTTGGGAATGTCTCTGTTCACGGCGTTGACATTATGGAGTTCTCGGCGTTAGCCTTACCTTGTCTGCAATACGATCATTGACCACAGCCTCTTTTTACATGATTGTTAGAATGTTAAATATATCCACACGCCTTCCCACAAGGGTCCCCGACCGACGAGGTAGGCAGAGGTGTATAGGTAGTACCCACATACCCACATTCCGCCTGAGATATATTAAGGTGACAAAGTGACAGACAGATGGCGAGTCCATCGCCGTTACTCGACACGACTATACAAACTCCTTTGAATTGCTTCTCAGACGTGTGCAGGTTTCCTCTCGATATTTTCCTTCACTGTAAAGCTCGTTGTGTGTCTAATCGCTCTACTTAAGTTCAGAAAAACTCATTGGTACAAACGGGATTCGAACTTTTGTCACGATCTTTGTGTCGCAGGCAACTACTCGAACTACTCGGCCACCACGGCTTAAATTTATTTATTATTACATAGTTGAGAGCATCTCGCATCATCAGCCTCAGGGACTATAATGAAAATGTCATAAATGATTTGCGAATATTTTATTACTAATACCCAATTTATTTTTACCACAAACTTATTGACTAACGAACAATTCTACTTACACATAAGTTCATTTGGTAAATTGTACACTAATAATATATGTATATATTTACATAAATGGCACAGTTAACACCAAAATAAAAACGATCACATGATTTTATTACCTACAAAAAGTAATTAAATAAAATATTTATCCTTACTAATATTATAAATGTGAATGAAAGTTTGTTTGTTACGCTTTCACGTAAAAACTACTTAACCGATCAACATACAACTTTGTACAAAGATTCTTGAAGGTATTAGTAGTAACATAGAATACTTTTACTGAAACATTTTTACGAAAGATAAAATAGCCGTCCACGCCGACGAAGTCGCGGCACAGCTAGTTGCATAATAAAACAGTTACGTGTTATTTACATGACACTTATTGGTAATTAAAAAGTAAAATTCTGACAAATAAGAATAAATTGAATGAATTGTAATATTTCTTAAAACACCTTAATCATTTAGATTGGTTTTGTAGAACAGTGATATTAAGCAAATAAAAAGAACACTAAAAAAATTAAAACTTTTTCGATACCACAATATCATCAAAATAGTCTATAATTTTTTAGTATATATAAATCTATATTTTTTTTTATTATTTTATTTATATTCTATAATTTTTTTGTGTGCTTTGTTTAAGTTTGATTGTTTAATTTATATATATATATATATAGCAACCATTGGGTCTACATCTACTTTATATTTCAATATGTATCAGATAGTAACCATGTATTATATCCAAAGCATTAAAACTGTAGCTTAGACAATGCAAAACATATAACAATATTTTTGAAATATACATATACACAATATATTCTCTCTGCCTACCCCGCTAGGAGCTAGGCGTGATGATATGATATACAAATACTTTATGGTTGTCAAGTGGTTACGGATAAAAACGAAACTAAGGCGGAGTTTGATAGTGATTTCCTTTTCATTAGCATTAGTGAGTCTTCTTGGAGTATTTATGGAGCTGGCTCACTTTTACATTTCCTCGGAACCAAATATTCAAACGTCATTGTTAAACATTTAAGAAAACAAGATTTGGCCATAAAGACCATAGATTTATATACGGATATTTACAATGTATTTGTTTGTTTAAATTTTACATGTTATACTGGCGATTAATAAATTATTTGTTCAACGCCGTAAAATTAAGAATTATAATCCAAATTATTTAAGAAAAAATACAGCTTTCACAATTCTAATTACACAGGTAATTTATATTAAGTGTTAAAAAGAGCATGACTGAAACGTTTATCATAACCCATCCTGTGTGCCGGTGTGTAGGAAGTTCTGCGAATTTTTGCCGGTGAAGATGAACGGTGCTCGTGGGGAGGGGCAGCGGAAGGACCGGAACAGCACCGGCGGTACGCTATCTGACTTGTTGCCCACTGGCTCTAGTAGGTTGTTCCATAGAAGATTGGCCGCTGAAGAGAAGAATATTTATTTTATTATTTATTTTATTAAAACTTCCTGCAAAACATTTTGCTAAGGCGAACTTAATGCCGAAGGCATTCTCTACCAGTTAACCTTTGGGTGATACAGAGATAGGCATGGCAGGCTATAAAAGGAATATCTTTAAGTTATAGAAAAAACGTGCAATCTCCTTGCATGCAAAACTTTTTATGCAATAAATCTGATGTCATATATATATATAATTACCGGCATTAAGTGATTAAGCAAGCTTGCATGCATATTTTCACCATATTCCTAATTCAAGATTCAACACCTACCTTACGCTTGGATATCAGACTAAGACACGCTCAGACAGATAGCCCAAGGAGATAGGTGAAGTATTAAGAAAACCTATGTCTAATTGAGTTTGTTTTCAGGAATATTAATATTTTAATGGCAAGTTGTGCAAGAAGTGTGTAAATATTTTTAAGGGAGGGTGTTTTAAGCGTCCATTATCCCAAGTTACCTCATGCATACTACGACTCTGATATCTGAAGAAAATGCCTCAAACATACCAAGAGCATGTCCCTTTTGCGAAAAGTGGAAGCAGTCGTGTGTGATGTACGATTGGTGGATAACCAGCGGTAGAGGCTGCTTGGGAGGGAGCGGTGCATTAAACAACCGCATGAATGGCTGGATCACCACTGTGAAGTCGTCGCGTGTGTCGTACCGTCCACTGTCCACCTGGTAATATCATGAAAAATATGGAAATGAAGTAATATAAATTACGTCTGCTACATTAATCATCACTTTATCATTATAAACTTATATTTATTTATCAGAAGTCCGTCACAAGGTAGGCAGAGAGAGAAGAGCGGCAGATCTTAAGACTTACAGATTTCTTATAAAATAATATGATGAATTATGGAATGAAAACTTCAGCTTATGCGAAACCAATGTTAAATTAGGTTAGGTTAATTCAGGAGTGCTTTATTTTGATTCTCCATATAAAAACAAGTCGATAAAGCTGCAGTAGCCCTCTGCGGTATTTTATAGCTTTTAAAATAGCTTACCAACAACTGCTCGGCTTTTTGATACATCCTGGCCATCTTAATGATGTCTTCCAACTCGTTGCCGCCGCGATGGAAGCACGAGCAGAAAAACGAGTGCATCAGACGACACATCATCGGTCGCAGCACGCGCACTGATACTGACACATCTGGAAATATAATACGCTTTAACCTACACAAACATATTCATTTGTTCATTGGACACAACCCTGGCGTTTGACGTTTGATGTCTACTAACATAGATGTAAGAAAAACATTTACTAACAAAATGGATACTGTCTGAATAAATAAATGTATTATTATTATTATTGTAAATTAGCAGAACAACTTGAACCACAAAATTTCAAAATTTAATCAAGCAATACAATTTTCTGAGCAGTAACAAAATGGATGATTTAATATCCTCACGCCTTCCCACATGGGTCACCGAAGGGGTAGGCAGAGGTGTAGAGGTAATACCCACACACCCACTTTCCGCCAGAGGTATATTAGATGCCAACGTGACAGCAGGCGAGTCCATCGCCGTTACTCAAGCACGACTATACATACGCCTTTGAATTTCTTCTCAGACGTATGCAGGTTTCCTCGCGATGTTTTCCTTCACCGTAAAGCTCGTTGTGTGACTAATCACTGTACTTAAGTTCAGAAAAACGTTCAGAAAAATTAATGACATGAATTTAAATATCCCATTCAGGTAATATAGCATTGACTTTGTAAGTTTTACTTTCACTTATTCTGGCAACATGTTTTTATACAACTGGGGTGGCAAACAATCCTCTGAATCCTCCTTTAGCCTGATGGTAAGCAGTTTCCAACTCCTATAGACGTTTCCAATACCAGGGGCATCACTCGCATTTTATTTCCTAATGCTGCAAATACAGTGATCAGTTCAAACCCAGATATCTTAAGTGTTCATCGCGCTATACCATTTCTTTGAATAACCTACCTTGAACAATATTGAAATAGTCCACTTACCTAAAACTGGCACCAAATTGACTATAGTTCTGGGTAAATGTTTTTGTAAGTAGTCCAAGGCTTTGGCCAACTTCTTGGCGTGCGCCGCCGGGGACCAGGAGACTGGCGAGATGCAAGCAGCCGAGCATATATCGTTGGCTCCAATGAACACTGTGATCATTTTCCAGTCGAGTGCTATGTCGATGTCTGGAGAGGATCGCATGCGGGCCACTATTATCTGGAAATGACAACCATATACATACACATCAGCCGGAGTCCCTCCGGGAGGTAGAAGCAGGTACAGACTTCTTTCGCGTGCACATTAAACAGTCACAAACGACAGTTCCCTTGACACCCTCATATGATGAGTGTTCGATTGATGATCTTCTGGTGATCTTCCTCTACCTCTCCTTCCAATACATTTTTAATTCCTTTAAGAAATTCGTTCGATTGACAAAACAGTCAACTGTTTTTTCAATCTTTCTTCATGCATCCTGTTATATGTTCAAACTAAAGTAACGTGTCGTTCTTCATATTTGAAGATAGATTAGAAGATAATGTTTTTTCCGATTCAGGTCAGACAAACTTTTCAATCCAATCGCCGGATTATATTAAAACAATAAAACGAATGCTAATAAGCATTATTAATAGTAACTTTTAACACATAAGTCATTATGACACGGAAGTGAATGCTTAAGAATTATAACCATAATAATATATGTAAAAATCTTTGGTTTGAGTTGCAATAGCTGGCACTGTGTTACAAACTAATGAAAGTCTTTGATGACTGACCTCATTTGCCATGACGAGTCTCTTCAAAGTATCATATCTAATGGAAGCTCTTTGCCATAATAACCTGATAATTTAACTGTTACTTTACAATGGTTGGTGTTTCGGTGTAGTTGCTTGCGACACAGATATCGCAAGTTGGAATCCCGACTGCACCAATGAGTTTTTCCGAACTTAAGTACAGTGATTGGTCACACCAAGAGCTTTACGGTGAAGGAAAACATCGAATGGAAACCTACATATGTCTGAGAAGCAATTCATAGACGTATGTTGAGTCGTGCTTGAGTAACGGCGACCGGCTCGCCATCTGTCACGTTGGCACCTAAGATACAGCTTTGGCGGAAAGTGGGTGTGTGGCTACCATCTATACACCTCTGCCTACCCCTTCGGAGACGGTTATGTGAAGGCTTGAGGATATATTAGTTATTATACTTTACTATGGAACATATTGCGTTGAATACCCTTTTAACCTGGTTTTTATCTAAGCATCATTGGGGTTGGAGATTTTGCCTACTTTTAAAGAAGTATCTACTGCTTGACCTCTATAAAACTATTATTTCATTCCTGCTACACCCAGCAGTTTCACTCTCCTAGACTTTGACGTCATTGGATGATTTAATTCTGGAATTAAACATATTCAAGTGTATGTTAATCCAGCTAATGATCTCATCTCCATCATCATTTATGTGCCAAATCTTATACAATTCCGTTCAGTATTTTTTGCCGAAAGGAGGGACAAAAACCCTCACAAACTTTCGCATTTATAGGATTAGCACTCTATGTGACATCCGCGTAGCCAATATCTCTTTGTGATGATAATAAGTTATTTAACGGACAATATTGAACAAATTAATAAACTATGGTATTGTCATCTCGGTCGGTCAAACTTAGGCGTAATTGGTTGCGGTTGCAATTTCTTTAGCTAAAACATATTAATATGAAATACACACGCATTAGAAGTTATGCCAAATTTAATCAGTACCATTTCTATACAAACGTGATACAACAGAAGGAAGTATAAAATGATTTATTGATGCACGCATAATAATCAATAGATTATGTACAAAACTTGTCTTTATTTGTTAAACAGTATTAATTGAACTATGGTTGAACGCACTGACATACCAACTAATTGTAGATACAGAGAAATTTTTAACGGCTTCCGAAACTCGTTGATAGTTGGTGCTGCAAACCATTTCAAAGCTGTTCAACTCGTTTTTTGTGGGTTAGTTAGTTTATATGCAACGATTAAATTCATTCTGACAATATGTGTTTTTTTTAAATATATTAGACTATCGCATATTCTAACAAGGAGTGAGGCCTCCTGACATCTAGCATTGGTTTGTCATAGACAGTGATTATAAATTGGAGTGTCTGTTGGTAATATTAAAATAACCGCTTTTTACTAAATGCATGTGGATGTCTACACAGTACATATTACCACAGTATAAGTTTTTATAATTTTGTCTGTCTGTTTGTTTCGGCTCATCTCTGAAACGACTGACAGAACTTTCAGATAGCTGATGTCAAAAGGACTAATTTTTTAGGCTACTTTTCTATAATTTTTTTTTTAAATCCTCCTTATCCATCCTTCCCTCATCTCACAATGCTCAATGTCATTTACCCATGAACGTGGCGAAGCACTATTGTTAGAGGCTGTTATATCTATGACATGAGTATGGATGCGGTCCGGTAACCAAGCATTTTTTTCCTCGTGTATGTACTTTAAGATCTTAACCTCCTTACTGTGATTAATAATGAAAGAGAGGTAGGGCATAACGGGATTCCCGTTCTAATTTGGAGCTGCCCGACTGGGGCAGGACCTCCACCATATAGAAGTCCGAAGCCAAATAACACAATTTATTGTGCTGTGTTCCTACGTGGTGATTAAGGTTTCCAGTAATGAGCTCCTTGGGGAGGGGGGAGGATTGTTACAGTGTGTTGGAAGCAGAGGGATTAAACCTTATGCTGCCGACACACTATAACACTCCGAACACAGAGTGGCAACCCACAAGTGATAATTCGGCATCGTGGGCGTAAATAGGCTACGGTAACCGTTTCCCATCAGATGGGCCGTATGCTTGTTTGCCAATCTTGTATAAAAAAAAATTGTAGCTAAATGTTTTTTCATACACATGTAAAATAGGTGAAATTAATTCAATTATTTTAATGAATTTTTAATTTTTATAATTTAAATTTTCATTATTTAGAATGAACAATTATCTAGTCGGTCGGTAACATTGTGGCAAGCTTCCATACCGCTTACCATCAGGCGGGCCGCCACTGAATTGGTATAAAGTATAGTTAGAATTCAGACAGATTTGTGACTCATTCAGATAAAAGGCGGACCTTACCTTAGCCTGTTTGAGGGCATCTTCATCGGAGGCCACCGGGAAAGCTACATTGAACCTGGCATTCTTGGTCAACCACTCTCCAGTGCCGGTTGAAAAGCCACGCAGATTGGGGTTGTATTCCTTGAGGATGTTGGGAAGAGTCAAGTACTCCCGCCATGACGCATCTCCGCCTAGAATAGAAGTCACAGTGATATTATTCACTTTAATGGCATAATTCTCTTGTGGTGAGTTCATTCGTCGTTCGCTCTCTATATTGCGGAGTTAGACAAGATTAACAAACGGACTTGCTTTTGCATTTTGAAAAGCTTTCATAATTGTAATTGAAATTGTGTGACATGTTACATGTGACAATTAGCCATAATTTATTATATAGATAGATTTACTACTTAAATAAATGGCACAGCGATCTATGATTTATCTTACTGTATTTTGAAGCTACGGTAAGTATTTATTCTCCTAAGGTCTAAGTTAGCCTAAGATCGTACTTATCTTTATCTATGTCGTCTGTGTCCAACAATTCCTTCTTTGCCTCTGCCTCTTTGAGCCCCCTACACGCAATGACGTACAACTTTGCTTATCTGATTCGTGTATATTAATATTGGTATTCCTCTTCTTTTTTTTCCCTCTACCTTTTATTTAACTTAACTTTTTTTTAAATATGCTTTAATGACGTAAAGGTTGTCTAAGAGTTTTATACAATTCGTTGAAAACGTTAATAGGAAACGTTAAAAAACAAAACACTCGCGGGGCTTGCCAGCGCTCCGGTTTTATTCCTTTTAGCTTTGGCTCATCGCGATGATAAGTATTATGAAAGTGGATTTACCTGCACACCACGAAACGCCACGGTATTCAACAAAGGCCCCCAGAGCAAATTCTTCCAGCGCACCGCTTCCAGCAACTAAGGAATCTCCTAGAGCTGCCACCACATCTATGTCGCCAGGTCTCAGCTTGTGCACCGAAGTGGGCCGCTCTGCACTTCGCCCGTAGGGTATCGACTCCTCACAGGGAAACGGTGTTGAGGGCGGGATGGCGCGCTGGCGCCGGACATGTGATTTTCGTGTTGGGTATCGCACTTGCCACTGTGGGAAGGAATAAAAAGAGGTTTCTTCACGCCTTCCCATAATGGTAGGTTAAAAACACCTTCTTTACGCTGGAGATATATATTAAGCTGTCAAAGTGACAGAAGCCCAGTCCATAGCCACCATACATACGTCATGTCGTTGAATTTCTTCTCAAACGTATTAGATTTCCTCTCGATGTTTTCCTTTACCATAAACCTCTTGGTGTGGCTAATCACTGTACTTACGTACGTTCGGAAATACTAATTATCAACGTCCTCCGCAAAGGTGTTATGGTCGTGTCCTCAAAGTGCGAATCCAGGGCGATGCCGCTGCGTGTCGTACTGTGCGCATGCGCATCGTAGAATATAAAGTAGTAGTTACATCACGACTCCTTGAACCAGGGCCAACCTCCATATAATTTAAATGCAATGCAATTTTACGTATGGTTTGGTCGGCAAATGGATAGACAGAACTCGATTAATTGGCGCGAAGTTTGTTTCCGGACCCCAAGTGTATAACCACCAATTCCGCCAATATGAAACCTGTCCTTAGTTCCGGAGCTTGAGGCAATCTTGCAAATAAGCAATTATAGATTTTTCCCAACACGAGCTTTGTCGTGCAGGGCAGACATACCTACTGGAGCCGTCACGTTGGCGTCAAAATAATTCGGTGAAATGTAAATAGATACACATGTGCATTGTATGTATTTTACCAATCGTTAATCATTCGCTGGTTGTTTTCAATGTGACAATCAAATAATTAAACCTTAGGATGATTTCACACTTACTGACCTAGTCCCGAAGTAAGCAAAGCTTATAAAGATATATACTAATAATATGAATAAAATATAAATAGTTATAGCATCTTCTAGAGTCCAAAAGACACGATGCAAATTATGAACAATCGCTTAAGAATATTCAAATTAATAACAATTAACCATCGCTATTTTATGTCATCGTATTTAAATCTTAATTTTTGTTGATGATTTGATAATTATTATTAATGCTGAATAATTTGAGTCACTAAGTATAAGTTTTTGTATGACATTTTGTATTATGTATATGATATTAATTATTGTAATAAATTGATTGCTTGCGGCGCGAGTCCTCAAGTGGTGAAATATTAGAATGAACGCAGATTTATTTAATGGAGATACCCGCGTAACATTTGATTTCATTTGTAGTTTTTATTCCTGGAGTAAAATATATATTTTGTATTCTAGGTAATATCCATCCCAGTGATTTACAGGTTTTGCTTTATTTTATTTTTGCTTCATTAACAAATAGGATATATTTGAAATGTTTTTTATGTTAAAATATATATCTGGCGGAAAGTGGGTGTGTGAGTATTACCTATACACCTCTGCCTACCCCTTTGGGGACCCTTGTGGGAAGGCGTGTCAACCTGTCAAATGGCGAGTCCATCGCCGTTACTCAAGCATGAGTATAGATATGCCTTGATGCTTCTCAGAGGTATGCAGGTTTCCTCTCGATGTTTTCCTTCACCGTAAAGCTTCTGGTGTGACTAATCACTGTACATAAGTTCAGAAAAACTCATTGGTGCAGTCGGGATTCGAACTTGCGATCTTTGTGTCACAGGCAACTACTCGAACCACTCGGCCACCACGGCTTTCAAGCCATTACGTACACAGATTTTATACGTGTCATAATCATCAATATGCTTTAAAATACCTACTTATTCAAATGGCCATCACATCACGATAGTTGCAAAACAACAGGCCATAAATTCAAGCCACCTAAGAGTGGATAACACGCTAATGTAAACAGGGTAAATCCAATATTTTGCAAGAAAATACGACGTTCGTTGATGGTACGTGAGATGCAGAGTATGCAATGTTTGCGCGATCGTGATGCGTACGATCGACAATACCCAATTGTGTACCTACAATTTTTGTACGACTTTTGGGGTAATATTTATTGTACATATTTCTAGCCTTCCCATAACGAAGAAGACTTGGTAGGCAAAGGTATCACAATAGTTTCTATATATAAACTTAGGTGCACAGATGAGTGACAGATTGATGACATAGTTCGTCATACGTATTGAATTGGAACATACAATTCTAAAATAGCAGGCGTTTTATACCGCAACGGATTTTCAAAACATGTAAGGCTGTCGTTTTATTTAAAGTTTATTTTAAAGCGCTTTTTTTTTTGTAGAACGTGTGGCCTCGAAGCGGGATATTTTGCGAAAGCATTATAACCGTATGCACCCAATGAGGTTTTATCATCAATGTATGCACCCCGATCCTATTTGCGTGGGTATCATACGCCAGCGTGTTACTATATACTACCTCATCTATGTTTCCTAGTGAAAGGGATTACGTTTTATCGCAACGCTCTTAATAAAATAACCCAACAGCTGCTGATGACTCAGTAAGGAAGTTTAAACTCAGTCACATATGGAGTAACCAATATAAATAACTTCCCAAATTTAAGAGTATTACTCTTAATGGTGTAACAAATTAAAATAAATAAATACACACTGATCAAGGCTGGTAAGTACTGGAGGCAGTTTAAGTATTGTTCTTAATCTAAGGAAAAATACTGGATTGCGGTCCGGTTGTACAATATAATTTTTATTACATTTTAGTTGCCACATTAAAGAAGCTATCCTTCGAATAAGGAGGTCGGCCGTTAATCTCAGGGATAACTATGGAGCAATACTTTGGTACCCAGTTGCTTTTGATCGACTTACAACTATAACGACTTCAAAAACAGCTGTTTATTTACGTATAGGTAGACCACCTGCTCAAACCCGTGGTTTCGACCGCGTTAAATTGTATTATTACATATATGATTGATTACTTTTCCGCTCTTTGCATAGTAACAATAAAATATATTTTACTCACCGTAAGGGACACAAGGAACACTTATTGAAAGTAGCACACTAAATATAAAAAGACAGTAACCACCGTTTACAAGAAGGGAAAAAAATCAACACAAGAATCGGAAACAAACTCCCCTGTTCCCTTTTACGTAAGGGTAGAAAAAGCTTAACTTTACATATAAGTAAATTCTCTGAAAGAGGAGAAATTCCTTACCATGCAAGCCTATCATTTAAAAAATCTGTTGTTGTTTCATAAGCTTTTTGAATAAATTAACGTTAAATGGCAGTTTTAAACTCTACAAAAGGTAATTCAATTATTCTTTGAGGTAGTTTATTAAAAAAGCGTATACCTTGCCCGGCAAAGGAGTTGCTATCTTATAGTAATCTAGCTGTAGTTACATGGAGTTTATCTTTGTTACGTGTATTCACAGTATGCATGTTGTTATTTTTCTTAAAATCCTACTAATAATAGAAATGCGAAAGCATGGTACGGTTAAAATGTCAATTTGTTTGACTTCTCTGAGATAATGTCGGAGACTATAAATTGCACAATTAGCCCGCTTCTGCAACACAAACATTTACCCTAGTCTGCAGTATGAAAATAGCCGAAACATACTTAACTGGCTGTGTTGATAACAGATTGTAACGACTGATGGATAACATAAATTAATAACAATTACCTTGGGACAATTCCACACAAATTAACCTAGTCCCAAAGTAAGCAAAGCTTGTGTTATGGTAACTAGACAGACAACGATATATTGACTTATATAGATAGATATATACATGCAAGACGAAGGTTCAAATACTCGTGTTCCTGACACAAATATCAGCTCTAACCACTAGACTAGACGGGCGTAATATTTTTCTGTTTTTCCGTCAATTTTATCTGACATCAAAAATGCAAGCAAGGGTAAATTGTATTTCGTAAGAAAAGAAGATTTATATAATTAGATTTCTCGACGTGATCTTAAGATTCACACATCGTACCTGTCAGTGTGTAAGCAAGGCACTAGAGATCACAAATGTTTGTCGCATGTACCGAATGAGTCAGCCATGCGCCGAAAGGATGACGTATATTCGCTTACTTGTCATTTCATCATTATAAATAATGAACTAATCACGCGATTCCACCCGTGTACATTTTTATTTATTTGGTAGATTTTATCATGATTGAATATACATATATAGGTCAGTTAGTTAATCTAGGCAAAAATCTATATCAATGCCAAATTTCATATAATTTCTGTTCTGGCGTAATTGTGTAATAAACATACATCCGCACAAGCTTTCGTATTTATAGTAGGTATTAATAGGATACGTGGAAACGACTGTATATGCAACAAAACCGACTCTTTTACGAGCAATAAACGAAACTGGCAACACTGGTGACTTATGAAACACATAGGTAGATACATTAACATCGTTATTGTGCCGTTTTTTATTGTGATTCGTATAATCCATATGGCGAGTCAAGTATCAACCCAAGTACCTAACATAATTGTAGGCAACGACCCTATACAGTTCGTTGAAGAATACGTTTATCTTGGACATCTTTTATCGTTCAGCCAGAACTGCCAGGCAAGGGAGATCGCTAGACGGGTGCAGTTAGGCTGGGCTGCTTTCGGCCAATTGAATAACGTATTTAGGTCAAAAATCCCACAATGTCTCAATACCAAGACATTTAATCAATGTGTACTGCCCGTCCTCACTTATGGCGCCGAAACCTGGACGCTCACAAAAGCTAACATGCATAAAATAAAAGTCGCACAACTGGCAATGGAGCGAGCCATGTTGGGAATATCCCTAGTGGACCATGTACCAAATGTTGAAATCCGACGCCGCATATTTTGTGATCCGTAGGCACACGGATCACAAAATTAAAGTAGAGATGGGCAGGCCACTTGATGAGACAAGGAGACGATAGGTGGATAAGGGCGATAACCGAATGGTGGCCAAGAAACAGAAGACGACAGACGGGCAGACCACCGCCCGCTGGGCCGATGACTTCGCTAAGGTGGCTGGAAAACTGTGGTGGAGACTGGCTCAGGACCGAGAACACTGGCTAGGGGAGGCCTAAATCCAACAGTGGGTGCATGTGGGCTGAAAATTATGATGATGATGATAATCTATATTCACACCATCGCATTCCTTCCGTGGCCAAAGGTATAGCAACCTCTCGCACGACTCTCACGACTATAGAAATTTGGTCAAGTTTCAACACCATGTTCTTCACAGTATAAGTGTGTAAAATCTCAAGTACAGAAAAACACTCATTAGAACAAGCGGCTGGTAAAATTTTCCGGCGACTATTGATTCGAAGCGTCACCCTTAGCACTAGTAATTTCTTTGACAGCTTTTTTAATTGGACTTTAAAAAAGAGGACTAATTAGAATTTAACGTAATCATGTGTGGTACACACTGTCACACTTGTAGTGTCATTATAACTCAGTGTCATGTTCACAATCAATGTCACTGTGAACACAGGGTTAGCCTGCAGGGCCTACCTAATACAGTTACCAATAAGGTTAGCCTGTGTTCACATTGGCCCCAATTGAAAGGTCCCAAAGAGGGCGAAATGTGGCACAGTTTAATAAATTACGCTTAGAATATTCAATCATGTATTTATTATACACAAGTCCTTAGTGTAAAGCCGATGGTGTAACTGACTATTCATCAGTAAAGTAGTACCAAAATGGTAAAATACTTACTTAAAAGACTTTCCATCAGATTCAATGTTTGTCTATCCTAGGAAGGTGTCGAACACACAATTAATTCAGCACAGCTCTAGTACTAATAGCGGCTAATTGCAATTCATTGGGCGTGTAATGGGAAAGCATTAGTTTCAAATGTGGCGTCCAGAGTGCGTACGCGCAACGCACGTTCAATTCACTGCGCAGACGCGCTGTTTTGTTGCGAAATATAAACCTCACCTGCATTATGTATGTGGGACGCGAATGATTATTATATATTTAAACAAAAGTGTTATTTCGGCAATTAGGTAGGTATTCCATCTAATTACTGTGTGGATTATCTGTTAATAGAATACTAAATAATATATACGTATAAATTATATATAATTTCCTTGTTGCTATTTCTAGTGAATATATAGCATCTTAGCTCCGAGAAGTAGTTTGTATGTTTTGTGAGAGTATCAAGGACGTCGATTCAAAAGGACGTTTAAAAAAATCGCTCGTCTGTGTAACATCGTTAGAAGCTGGGTCATGTCCATACTTATATTTGTTCTGTACTACAATTCAATTGCTCTACAAATAATACGTTACGCAATGGAGCGATGCCTGCGTTCTCACGTTACGATATCGCTTGAAGATGCCACGAGATTGATTGATTTATAATGGATTCATTTCGGACTAACGGTATAGATCATTTGTGCCGACTATTGTGTATTTAATACTTTTGGCCATTGTAGAACAATTTTTAATGTCAAGATAATTTTATCGCCTTTTCATGGTTTTACCTCACAATGTTTTCGTCACTGTAAAGCTCTGTATGATTAATCATTGCACCTACTAAACGCCAGAAAATCTCTTTGGTAAATTACGAATTCAAACTTGCAAACTTTGCTTTGCTTGCACGTTTGCATCATTTTAGAATTAATACATTACGGTAGAACATCATTCTACGAAAGACTTGCAACAAACAAATTTACTTGTTTAAAACGACCGACTACTCAAGGATATACAATATTCGTACTAGAAACCCAGAAGAGTGTAGAGACTGACGAACGTGGATGAAGCCGAATAGGTCAAAGTCCAGAGAGATCTGGCACTCCTCTTTCTCAGCACACCCCGCCAAGGAATCGGCGTTATGATATTTAAGTATGTTTGTATAGTACGATGCCCGCTCTGTGTTCAAAGTAACCCAAGAATAAAACAGCATCTAAAACTCTCATAGAACTCATATTCTCGACGACTGGATACCTTTTACGCAGTAATTGTATACCGCATTACAATCTACAACATAGTTTTTCACAAAATGTATCTCAAATAACAGTTTCTCATAGGAAACTCGCACAATTAATTTAAATTATAGGTAACAAACAATTAGACAATAGATCGGGTTTATCTACATGAAATATTTGCTTCTCATAATGTTACCACACCACAAATATCACACGATTGGTGAGAATTTATCGACATTATCTTGAATGAGTGAACGTTCGTAAATTCAATAATCAGATTTTCTGCATTAAATGTTGTTAGGAACCAATGTTGACGTGACGTCCGTAGGTTGGAGAGCCCGGTTAACGGCCGAGTAGGTTGAAGAGGCGTGATGATATGTATATGTTGCTAATTCATCAGTATGAAATGTTGTATCCACGTGGACAGAAGTACACGTATAATAACGGGTAAAGGGACATAGGATGCCTTTCATCCAGAAAAAAGGTTGCTTTCTCCGATTAAAAGCCTTTTCCACGGCTATTTGTCAGTCCGAGTTACACACAACTCTTGACACAATTATAAATTGCTATGATCTAACATTATAAAGAAAAACGGTTATAAAAAAAATACTATTTCCGAATTAACTCATAATTATGAATTATATTTTACGATATTAACCAACAAATGAATCAAAAGTTTAGCCACGAAACAAATTATGCTCGATTTTTTTCAGTGTTGACACCGACCTCCTTACAATGTGTTTTATGTTATAAGTCGTAATAGCAGTATTCTTCTCATAAGTTAGTAGTCATTAGTAGCTTTCATTGGATAATCTGGCAATCGTAATTAACATTTAGTTCTCTCCGCAAATTTGTACCGTGAAGTGAAGCAAAATTTTGTTCTACACGTAATTTTTTTTATAATATAATAATAATTTATTTGCCATAGTAGATAAAGCGGTTATTAATGGTACAATTTTTATGTGTATTTCCGCAGATGACTAAACTAGGCTGAGAGCCTGTAATATAGACTTAATTGATTATAACTTAGCTTTTGCTATGTTTTCCATTCGACAACACACACGTAGCTTGGATCAATAAGCTGGTCTTTGAAAATAACTGACGGTTTGGATAACTTAGGGGAAGTTGTAGTAAATGTTGGCTGACAAAGAAGATATCACAAACTAACTAATAGTTTCGGAGAAATGCGTGAACACACAAAGTTACATATAATATATTAATCTCGTGTCACAATGTTTGTCCTCAATGGACTCCTAAACCACTAAACCGATTATAATAAAATTCGCACAACGTGTGCAGTTTGATCCAACTTGAAAGACAGGATAGATCACAATTGGACCCGATAGGTGGCGCTGCTATCGTGTTAATGAAATTTTATTTTTTCACCCGGGCGGAGCTGGGCGTGACAGCTAGTTTACATATAAAATATCACGAACATACATACACCTCTTAAAATATTGTATACATATTTGTTTTGAAGCCTGAAAGATAATCGAAAATATTATATTATATACATACGAAGGTATAGGATTGATATCTCTTTTTTGCTGAAGTCGGTAAAAAGGAAATTCACTTGTCACAAACGCCACGGAAGAAAATAACATTTCCGCGCCTTTCCAGTCTTCTTCTTCAAAGGTCTTCAAAGTGGTAGACCGAGGTGTGTAGAAATTACCCACACAACGACTTTCCGCCAGAGATATATTTTTGGTGCTAAGGTGAGTAATGGCGAGTCAATCGCCATTATGGCGCCATCTCTCACGTTGGGACTTTAAATATATTTCCAGCGAAAACTATTATATATATACTTTTATTGTGTTGCCTGATATAAATGAATTAATAATAATAATAATTAGGTGTTACACACCTCTGCCTATCTATGTGGAATAATAAATTATAAATACCTTGGTACAAGTCCACACAAATTTGCATTGTCCCAAATTAAGCAAAGCTTGCGTTTTGGTTACTAGAGAACGATGTATATAATATATATCCTCACGCCTTCCCACAAGGGTCCCCGAAGGGGTAGGCAGAGGTATATAG
>JACCPG010002499.1:0-25819 GCA_016069955.1 Drepana arcuata | reverse complement strand
ACAGTGATTAGTCACACCACGAGCTTTACGGTGAAGGAAAACATCGAGAGGAAACCTGCATACGTCTGAGAAGAAATTCAAAGGCATGTATAGTCGTGCTTGAGTAACGGCGATGGACTCGCTATCTGTCACGTTGGCACCTAATATACCTCTGGCGGAAAGTGGGTGTGTGGGTATTACCTATACACCTCTGCCTACCCCTTCGGGGACCCTTTTGGGAAGGCGTGAGGATATATTATATATTATTATTTATTATTATTATTATTAATTTCTAGTCGAGGGGTCGACGGATGCGGGGAGTATGACCCGACTCTATTAATTGTTGTGTGCGTGTGCACTCATAGGTAATCATACATAAACATTAGTGGAAGGTTGCAAACTTACACTATAAACTATGAGGAAGAATTGTCCCTTGCTACAATACTAAGGGACGTTTTTTATAGATGACTATATCTATACATAGCTCTGAAATAAGAGTTCAATACCAAATATTTAGCAAATAGCTCGGCTTCAGCACATCCATGGAGTGCAAATATATTCAAAAACGTGTTTACGCAGTTGCAACCCCAAACATATATATCATGATTCGTGAGGCCCTAAATAGCTTCCATTCCGAAGTGGGATCACTTGTGGGAAATCCAAATTATCAAGCACAAAATATTCTGATTCAATTATTTGCCCGAGCTATGCGCTCAGTTGAGGGGAATTAAATTCATTATCGCAATGGTTTTATATAAATAATAATTATATTTGGGTATACACACGCCTCAAGGGTCCCCGAAGGGGTAGGCAGAGGTGTATAAGTACTGCCCAGCCCACACACCCACTTTCCGCTAGAGATATATTTTAGGTTCCAACGTGACAGACAGATAAATGTATAATTAAACTTATTTATTATTACTCATATGTATTTTTTTAGTTTTATTGATTGTCCCAATTAGCGTAAATGACCACGTTGTGCTAATTTACAAAAATAATAAATAATATTTACTTGATAAATTGTACCTACTTCAATTTCATTTTCAAGCTCATTATTGGATACCAGATGAAAAAATATATTATCGTTTCTCCACAGATTGGTTGTATCACGAATTATTGCGTAAGTTGGAGCACTGCATAATTTCTGGTTACGACAATAATAACGAAAGTTACGTCCCAAAAGTTTTGCCTCACAGGGGTTGTTAGCAACACCTTTGCTCTTTTGGTTGCAAACTGTCATAAATTATTTACGTGTATACTATATTAATGAGAAATACGAAATATACATTAATCGGTACGGTCATTCTCTTCTTTCGAGGCAGGAACCCTCGAGGAAGTCCTAAAAGAGCCTAACTGTGGTATCACAATTTGATTTATAGTTCCGGAACTTCTACATAGAACACAAACATAAAACATTGATTTTATACGTATAAATACTTCTCTGGCGGAAAGTTTGTGGGTTCTACCTATACACCTCTGCCTACCCCTTCGGGAACCCTTGTGCGAAGCCATGAAGATATATTATTTACTAGCTGTGCCCGAGACTTCATCCGCGTGGAATTTTACAAATCAAATATTGTTCAGTTTCTAAAATAAAAGTAGCTAAGTTACTCCCTTTAACATCAGATATCTGCAAGTGAAAGTCCCGTCAAAATCGGTCCAGCCGTTTCAGAAATAAGGCGGATCAAACAGACAGACAAAAATTGTAAAAAAATAACATTTTGGTACATGTATCGTGTAATACATACATCCATATGCATTTAGTAAAAAGGGGTTATTTTAATATTACAAACAGACACACCAAATTTATTATTTTTGTGTAGATTATTATTAAACAAAATTTATTTATTTTGTGTAGATTATTATTAAACAAAATTTATTTATTTTGTGTAGATTATTATTAAACAAAATTTATTTATTTTGTGTAGATTATTATATAAGGAAATACACGGTGCGTTAAATAAACCAACCAGCAATGAATGTTTTCACGGGCCTCATCAACATTCACCCTAGTCCCTAAGGAGCGTTTCATTTCCTGAACTTTGAGTCATTTTACAGTGTCAAGTACCCTTAGGTGTACAATTAAGCATTATAATATTATCATCGTTCGCGAAGATCAGTACTCCACTATTGGGAGCTACCCCCCAAGCTCCCCAATCGCTTTAGTATCCTTACTCAAAAGCGGGTCATTTCAGGACTTTATAATCAACGGTGCACTTTAAAAACTGCCTTTAGTTTCGTTCTTGAGGAATTTCACAACTACATAGAAATTACTCTAGTGGCTTCAACAGATTAGCTTGGGACATGAATACTTGGTTACTAACCATAAACATTCCTGCTAATTGACCAGGAATGTTTATGGTGAAATGTTATGGCGAAAGGTTAGTGAAAAAGCCGTGGTGGCCGGGAGTTCGAGTAGTTGCCTTCGACACAAAGATTGCTGAAGTTCGAATCCCGGCTGGACCTATGAGTTTTTCTGAACTTATGTACAGTGATTAGTCATACCACGAGCTTTACGGTGAAGAAAAACATCGAGAGGAAACCTGCATACGAGTATGTATGAGAAGAAATTGAAAGGCGAAAACATGTCTGGTGAAGAATGGATGCGAGGGTACTATCTACACACCTCTGCCTACCCCTTGGAGGAAGGCGTGAAGATATATTATTATTAATAAAACAAATCAAGAGCCGTGGTGGCCGAGTGGGGCTTCAGGGAGTTCGAATCCTTACTGTACCAATGAGTTTTTCTGAGCTTATGTACAGTGATTAGTCACACCACGAGAGCTCGTGGTGTGACTAATCACTGTACATAAGTCTACACGTCTGAGAAGAAATTCAAAGGCGTATGAATAGTCGTGCTAATATACCTCTGGCGGAAAGTGGGTGTGTGGGTATTACCTAGACACCTCTGCCTACCCCTTCGGGGACCTTTGTGGGAAGGCGTGAGGATATATTATTATATATTATAAACATATATTATTATATATAAAACAAATCAGTTATACTACCAAAAACTAGCCACGTACGCTCGCAATTGAGTGTAAAAATGTTTTCTGAAAAAACAATGCCGGGAAGGAAGTACCTAAACGGAAATGTTCTTTGAATGGAGTCGTGTTGATTCGTGTGTGAAAGTGCGTGAAGGCGTGAGTAAGGTACTTCATGCATGCTACTATCTATTTAAATAAAAATGAATGTCTGTACGTCCTTTAAAGAATCGTAAATGGCTGGACCGATTTTAACGAAATTTTCTATGTGTCGTCAGGTGGATTCGAGAATAGATTAGGTTCTCAATTGGAGGCGCCTCTGTGACCGTGACATGTATTTTTTCGCCACCCAGGCGAAGCTGGGCGGGACAACTAGTATGTTATAAAACCAAGTCCCTTGTCGTATCTGTCCCTCTGTCTGTGAAGGTATTTCCATGTAGTTTTCATCAATACATAGAGTGATTTATGAGGATACTAGTTGTGCCCGCGACTTCGTCGGCGTAGACGGCTTTTTATCTTTCGTAAAAATGTTTTTTTTATCAATAAAAAGTATCCTATTTTACTTCTAATACCTCCAAGAATATGTGTACAAAGTTTTATAGCGATCTCTTAAGTAGTTTTTACGTGAAAGCGTAACAAACAAACTTACATTCACATTTTTAATATTAGTAAGATGTATAGTTTGCTAAGGCTTGTGTGAATTGCTTGGAATGAGTTAATACGACCTTACGATAGAAAAAAACAACTAGGTATGATATACTTCTCAATACTTCTTTCTGATATATGTCCTAGTGCTACAAAGCTATTTAAAGACAGCAAAAAGGTTGGTCGACATCACAGGAGACCGAACAGCTGGCAGCTACCTCGGACAAAGAATTAGCCTAGCTATTCAAAGGGGGTACGCTGCCAGTATCTTCGGAACCCTGCCTAAAGGGACTCCTTTTAAGAATATTTTTTAGTTATTATATTATTAATTTTTTTTTTCTTTCTTCTTTTTAGGAATACATATCAAAATGTCGTTTAACAGTGAATAATAACTTCATATTATTCATGTTGCGTGTATATTATGCTCTGCTACACGTGTGAAGCCGGGCGGGTCGCTAGTATAATATATTCCTTAGACATATATGCGATAGTTTACTTCAATCGTAAGGGAAATACTATCAGATCATACCAGTATTTCTGTGAATTGGCAACTCCTAGAGATATATCCGCCTTGCAATCAAACGTTACGATTTGTTCCTTACATCTACTATAAACTATACTTTTTTTTTATACAACAAGAGTGGCCAACAAGCATACGGCCCACCTGATGAAATAAAAAAAAAAAACAAAATATTTTATTCAACGTAAGGGACACAGGGAACACTTATTGATGGGAAACGTACCGTAGCCTATTTACGCTCACGATACCGAAGTATCACTTGCGCATTGCCACTCTGTGTTCGGAGAGTTACAGTGTGTTGGCAGCATAATGGGTTTAATCCCTCTGCTTCCAACACAATGTAACAATCCTCGCCCCTCCCCAAAGAGCTCATTTCTGGAAACCTTATTGACCGCGTAGGAACACAACACAAAAAATTGTGTTATTTGGCTACGGACTTCTATAAGGTGGAGGCTCTGCTCCAGTCGGGCAGCTCCAAATTCGAACGGGAAACCCGTTATGCCCTACCTCTCTTATACTTATCCTCACGCCTTCCCACTAAGGTCCCCGAAGGGGTAAGCAGAGATTATAGGTAGTTCCCACACACCCACTTTCCGCCAGAGATATATATATATATTTTGGATGCCTACGTGACAGGTGGTGAGTCGAGCAAGTCGAGAGGCGAGCAAGCACGACTATACATACGCCTTTTGAATCGCTTCTCAGACGTATGCAGGTTTTCCTTCACCGTAAAGCTCGTGGTGTGACTTATCAATGTACTTAAGCTTAGAGAAGCCCATTGGTAAAGTCAGAATGAACTTGCAATCTTTGTGTCTCAGACAACTACTCGAACCACTGGGCCATCACGGCTTATTACTACGGCACTACACTTGGGAAGTAAATTAATATGCCTGTTTCCACAATAATAGTTTTGCTTAAATGCATATGAAGGAGATATAAGTTTTTAAAGTGTATTTTGTTATATTGTAAATTAGTTTGTTAATGTTATTATTATTATTATTATTTTCTTTTAACATCATATTGGTATACCTACTGTAAGGATGTTAAAGTGTGTGTGTAAATAAATAAATAAATAAATAAATAAATAAGCCGAGAGGGGACAGGCATAAATGTTATTATCTTGTTCTTCGTCATCCGCTTTACTCTTAAAAGTAAAACGTATATTGCGAGATTCGAACCTAAAACTAGCTCCAAGATAAGAAATCCTACACAGTCTTTATACTACGGCAGCTGCAGGATATAAATGAAAACGGTTATATTATTATTTTTGTGTTTTAATTGCGGTTCATTTTGTACTGTGTGAAATCAAGTCCATTTGATACGAATTCCTCACTTTGCACGCAATGAGCCGTGAAGAAATTGTGAAAGTGAATTTCCGATACTTAGTTGGACCAAACTGTTGGTAAGCTTTGTCAATACCGTCACCAGCTCCGACAGCCGTGATCGTCTAGTGGTTAGGACCCTACGTTGTGGCCGTAGTAACCCAGGTTCGAATCCTGGTCACGGCAGTGATACACTGTCGCGGCGGAGCGATTATTTTGTTTGTTTTTTGTTGGCTGTTATTACACGTCTGCCTTCCTCTCAGAGACCGTGGAAAGGCGAGAAGATATGATATTATAAATCAAGTATCGAGTCGGAACCATTCAGCCATTTAAAACTAAATTAAGAATTCCCTCTTTCCTTTTAAGTGTTCTGATAATTCATACCAATTTAATTCGGCCTCATCATGATATATATATATTTCTTATATATCCACGTGTAAATTTGTACATAAGAAATATACGAAGAAATATACATATATATATATATATATATATATCTATATATAAATATATAATATATTATAAATTATAATATTATATATATATATATATTTCTTATATATCCACGTGTAAATTTGTACATAAGAAATATACGAAGAAATATATTTCTTATGTACAAATTTACATGTGGATAATACCTGCAACAATGGTTAAATGACAACCACTCCATTCTACTTGTCAAATATTACATTGACAGATTTAAATTATGACCGAATAGTTCCGGGATCCTTTGATACTTACCCTAACATTCATGTCTTCAACGTGACAGGTGGTGTTGAAGACATTTCTACTAAAAACCAAACGACAGCTTGTTCCAAGATAGATGAGCGAAATTCTATGCTTTAAATTGGCTTCAAGTATTGTATTATTGTGGTATACTTCAAAAGGGTCCTTTCGTCCGTCTGTCCATAAACTCCATCTTAAAGGTAGGTAAAGGCAGGCTTCTTTCTTGTATGATCTCATTGGCACAGTTCGTGTTCGAACCTACAATCTTGATTTTCTTGATCGTGATGTAGGCGATTACTCGAACCACTCAGCCATCACGGCTCCCATTTATTATGACACTGATAAAGGTCAGGTACTTGGACAATACCTTCAGCTTAGGACACATCTGATGTCGCATTTACATAATGTACAGGCATCAGAATAATTCCCGTTTCTTACATAATCTCATTAAGCTCACAATTAAATCTCAAAGCAACCAGAGTTGCTAATGAGAATGCTAATGAACCAGATAATGTATGGCTTTGTAAGAAATCCAAATCTCTGTTCTCATCACACCCGCTCGCAAAATGTAATTTAGCTGGAGCGGAGCTCGTTATCTTAAGGATGAACATGCATTAACGTCCACTCACAGGGGAGCGTATGGGGGGAGGGGGGGGGAGATAGCAGATTTATAACGAGCAGTGGGTTTTAATACACTCGTATCCTTATACTGCCTAATATTTCATGTGGGTGCTGTGTGTACCTACTACCTATACACCTCTGCCTACCCCTTCGGGAATCCTTGTAGGAAGGTGTGAAAATATATATAATTTTTTTTTCTTCAGATGATATCATATATGCATTGAATCATTATCTAAACCACAAGAGTCTGATAAGAGGAAGAGGTAGGCAGAGGTTCTAATAAAAAAAATAGATAAAATAAAAAATATAGAAGATAACGCATGGACATTTTGAATAAATTATCTTCCTTTTTGAAAATATCTCATTTACTTCATATGAATGCAAAAATTTGCTCCGCCGCGACAGTGAATCACTGCCGTGACCAGGATTCGAACCTGGGTTACTACGGCCACAACGTAGG
This sequence comes from Drepana arcuata, assembly GCA_016069955.1. NCBI lineage: Eukaryota > Metazoa > Arthropoda > Insecta > Lepidoptera > Drepanidae > Drepana > Drepana arcuata. The sequence continues at coordinate 18,562 of JACCPG010002499.1, read as the reverse complement.
GTCCTAACCACTAGACGATCACGGCTATCGAAGCTGGTGACGGAGTTGACAAAAGACGCCATCAATTTACTCGAATTTGGTACCGAAAATACACTTTCACAATTTCTTCACGGCTCATTGCGTCCAAATTTGAACGTAGTAACCGACAAGTAAAATGCTTGCCTCTTTCAAATTATGACCACTTTAAAGATAGCCACAACGGAAATCGAAATGGCCCATTCAAAAATAGATTTCCCATTGGGACCTTCACATCATAAAATATTGCAGCCAAATGGCATTGTTCCAAAGTTAGCAGTGAGTAAAGTTTTCAGAACTACACAAAGAACGGCTGTACTGACAGAAGACCATGGTATCCTATTAATCATGGTCTTCTGCCATATCATTATTATTTATTTTTCTATACAACAAGAGTGGCAAACAAGCATACGGCCCACCTGATGGGAAACGGTTACCGTAGCCTATTTACACTCACGATACCGAATTATCACTTACGCGTTGCCACTCTTTGTTCGAGGAGTTTGTATGCATAGTGTGTAGGCAGCATAATGTGTTTAATCCCTCTGCTTCCAACACAATGTAACAATCCTCCCCCTCCCCAAGGAGCTCATTACTGGAAACCTTATTCACCGCGTAGGAATACAACACAAAAAATTGTGTTATTTGGCTACGGACTTCTATAAGGTGGAGGTCCAGCTCCAAATTCGGCGGAAACCCGTTACGCTCTACCTCTCTTAATATGCTGTTAGCACGACTTCTCTCGGTAGGTTGGTAACACGAGACATTAATAGTTTGGCAAGTGCCAATAGGCTAGTTACTCTAGACGCTACAGTAACCACTTCTGATAAAAGTTATGATGGTTACTTTAGAACGTAATCTCTATGATCCTATTGATATATTTAAAATTTGCTTAAATACACTTGAAGTCTTTTGAGGCAACAAATAATTATAAAATAATATTAGGGTATTTCGCTATGCGGAAATAGGCAGTGAGTCATTCGTTACTTCAATTATAATAATATCCTCAAGCCTTCCCACAAAGGGCCTCGTAAGGGTATGCAGAGGTGTATAGATAGAATCCACACACCTTTTGAGGCAAGAAATATTATTAGGGTACTTCGCTATGCGGAATTAGGCAGTAAGTCATTCGTAATTTGAATTGTTTCAGTGTAATATTTAATTGCTTGATTTATTATTGGGGCCAATATTAAGCACATAGAATTTCTTAGATAAATTGGATGGAAATTATGGGAAAGTGTTACGGATTTAAGATTCAGGTAGCGTATGATATTTGTTGTTTTTTCACGCGAAAACATTGAATCTAATCGAACGAAACAAGGCAAAGTGATGGATTATTAACTGAATTAACACAGATTTCTTCTTCCAGAATAAATGTCACTTTGATATTCTTCTCCATGGAAACGACCAACCCGAACCGACGTTTTATAAGGGCCCATCTAGGCTTATGTGAATTAGAAAAAAAAATTGATTGAAATTTCGCGCGGGCATAACGTCGGGGTTTTCTAGTAAATTTTATGGTATGTATTATAGGTTGTACTTCTTTATTTACAACGAGGTGTTTTTAAGAAAATAGGCGAGAACGAACGCCACCGTAACACAAAAAGTTCTCAAGTATTTTCTTAACTTTTCCCCAAACATTAACTAGTTAATATTATTGTTCTATACATCCACATACTAAAAGTATAACACAAAATTTCCCAAATAAAATGGGAGACAATATGTCCTTTGTTTTGCCCAAAAGCGAATACTGAATTCAATATCATTTGATGAATTGCCATACAGTACATTTGACGGTAAGAATATTATACCCTTGATCTATTAAGGCGGAATTACGTAGGACTTCAAAAGAATAGTTTGAGGGGGTAGGCATGTATTGAGTTGGTTGAGTACGGTCTGACTGGGCACACCACAAATCGCGGATAATAAGTTTTGTAAGTGCCTACTCATATTGAATGACATATAAACTATATTCGATTCAATTAATATGTCACTCAATAAGTTCAAAACCTATTAGCTATTTCAAATAGTGGGAATTTTTTACAACCCAACCTTTCCTAAGACCGAATGGCAACGCTAACGATGTTGTCTATATTTTTATAGTAACTGTCCATAGCAAAGCGTAATATAATAATTATATATCCTCACGCCTTCCCACAAGGGTCCCCTGGGGGTAGGCAGAGGTGTATAGGTAGTACCCATACACCCACTTTCCGTCGGAGATATATTTTAGGTGCGTGACAGATGGCGAGTCCATCGCCGTTACTAAAGCACGAATATACATACGCCTTTGTATTGCTTCTCAGACGTATGCAGGTTTCCTCTCGATGTTTTCCTGCAGGTGTGACTAATCACTGTACTTAAGTTCAGAAAAACTCATTGTTGTAGTACAGTCGGGATTCAAACTTGCGATCTGTGTCACAGGCAACTACTCGAAGTACTCGGCCACCACGGCTCAACAATGCATACGATACAGTATATTAGTGTATCGTATGCATTGTTGAGCACTGTTGAGCAGTGTTAAGCACTTGGTAGTTAGTCGCATTAAGTATTTAAACTTATACTTAACATAATTATTGATATGTAAGCACTTTTTTGTCAAGGTTCCATCCGATGTATTGCTTTGACTACATCTTACTAATATTATAAATGTGAATGTAAGTTTGTTTGTTACGCTTTCACGTAAAAACTACTTAAGAGATCACTATAAAACTTTGTACACATATTCTCGGAGGTATTAGAAGTAACATAGGATACTTTTTATTGAAAAAAAAATTTTTATGAAAGATAAAAAAGCCGTCCACGCCGACGAAGTCGCGGGCACAGCTAGTATTATTATAATAACAAACAAATATACCAACCTATTATGCTTTCCGCCACTACACTAACCTAACTATATATATATTTATATATTATTTTTCTCCGAGGGTGAATTTGTAAATTCTTATAAGAAATAAAGTTCTGTAACCGTAAACTTACTGAGCGTTTCGCCGAATCCATACATACACAACATCCCGGGGTTAGCAGAGAGAGTAGAACGTCAGATCTCAGAACTAGGTACTCTTTTATTTATGAGTAGCGCTAATACGTAATAAAGTCGGAGTCTTTAGCTATATACAGTGGCTAATTGAACCGTTAACGTTTTTGTCTAAACTACAGCGATATCTTTTCCTTATAAAGCGGTAACTCAGGCGGCGGAAATGACCTAGTTTCAAAAGGTTTAGCTAACTACAAAGGGCTATTGAGGAGACTAGAATTAGAAGACGTGGTGGCCGAGCGGTTGAGCAGTCGCCTGCAATTGCACTAATGAGTTTTCTGGACTTAGGAGATTAGTCACACCACGAGCTTTACGGTGAAGGGAACATCGAGAGGAAACCTGCATACGTTTGAGAAGAAATTCAAAGGCGTATATGTATATACTCGAGTTCATCATACAAATATCTGCCCTCAGCGGGAATCAAACCCGACGAGCTTCGCAGTCTAAGCTCTAACCACTAGACCATTGATATGAAATCAACATTACGCGTGTGAAACTTGCCTCTACTGGGGACTTCTCATTTAACTCGTTGTAATGTCAAAATCAATCAAATCAAAATCTTTTTATTTCACATAGGCCCAGGTGGGCACTTATAAAACGTCGAAAAAGAAGCACGGTTCGGGTTGGTCGCTTCCATGCAGAAGAACCGGCAAGAAACTCCATGGTTACTCTTTTCAAATCATCAGGCATATACAATAACAATATTTTTTCGTTACAGCAATAGTACCCAAGTATGGGGGAACAACGTAGGCCCGACAATAGATCGTTGCTTACTATACTGTTACGAGCTGGGGTTCGGGATAATTTAATGATAGCCGGTTGTTACACTTAAACGACACTTTATTCTATACACAGAATAATTCCGAAAACTTGTACAATAAATCCGTACACTTCACTACAATTCTATTCACTATAACACTGATCACTACAACACAGTACTAGTACAACACAGTAAACCCTAGGTACTGATACACTTCTACTCTGTGTACACTACAACACAGTAACAGTAGAACACAGTAAACACTAGACACTGATACACTTCTACTCTGTGTACACTACAACACAGTAACAGTAGAACACAGTAAACACTAGGCACTGAAATACTTCACTAATACTGTAACACTCACTATAGTCACCGATAAAACACTTGTGATCACTCGCACTGAACTAAACTCACTAACTCTAACTCAGACTCACTAAACTAACTCTCTAAACTGACTCGCTCAGACTGTACTCGCTCAGACTGCCCGTGCCCATCGGATACCGCCTTATATATGGCACCGGCACGATATACTAGATATCGGTGGAAGGCTCTAGACTGCCATTAAGATGTTCGTAGAATTGCCGCGTGAATGCATCCGCAGAACAATGGCCGGGCGACGAAAACAACTTGTTTACGTCCTTTCTTAATTGCCTCCTTTTGTCTATATTTCCGGCTAAATGTTGTTGTTTGGCATGACTTTCACACGGCAAGCCCTCCAGAACCTTCCATCGTAACACTGCCCCCTCCTTAGACATGCTCGTCCCGAGCATCGTTAGATCCATGGTAGCACGCCAATCGATCGGCGTGGACGACCTTCGGAGCTTCGTAGGTACTCCTTTCTTCCGTACTGGATGGTGAAGCCACACCAGGGATCCCCTGCCGAATCCAGGATTGTTGATGTTTCCGTCATAGCGATTCTTCATCTTTTCAGACATCCGTTGACCGAATTGCCTCTTATGACCGCAGAAGCCGTTCATTCTCATGCGCCCGTCACCAGCATAATCCATCACAGAAATTAGAGATTTCGGTATTCTTAGGGCTCCTCCAAAACCAGCAAGCCTCCTCGTAGTCCTGGCCTCTATCTTGGTCCTGTCAAAACTTGCTCTATCTGGACAATTAAACTGCAGGAGGCCCTTTCCTTTGACTGCCGTCATTTCTTTTCCAACATGAACGGTCAGCTCTCTAAGAAGGTGAGTCTGCTCCTCCTGACATCGCACTTGCTCTTCCTGAAGTTGCACTTGCTCTTCCTGAAGTTGCACTTGCTCTTTCTGACGTCGCACTTGCTCTTCCTGACGTTGCACTTGTTCTACCTGGCGTCCTACTTGTTCTTCCTGAAGTTGCCCTTGCTCTTCCTGACGTCGCACTTGCTTTTCCGGATGTCGCACTTGCACTTCCTGATCGCACATCACCTGCTCTAGAGGCTGTTGTGTCTGCTTTTCCTGACTTCGCACTTGTACTTCCTTGTCGTGCCTCAGTTGCTCTTGAAGCTGTCGTGTCAGCTCTTCCTGACATCGCTCTTGCTCTTCTTGAGGTCGCACTTGATCTTCCCGAAGTTGTACTTGCTCTTCCTGAAGTTGTACTTGCTCTTCCTGAAGTAGCACTTGCTCTTCCTGAAGTAGCACTTGCTCTTCCTTATCGCACTTCAGCAGCTCTAGAAGCTGTTGAGTCTGTTCTTTCTGACGTTCTTCCTGACGTCGTCTCTGCTCTTCCTGACGTTCTTCCTGACGTCGCCACTGCTCATCCTGACATCGCCACTGCTCTTGCTGACGTCGCCTCTGCTCATCCTGACGTCGCCACTCGTCTTTCTGACGTCGCCACTGCTCTTCCTGACGTCGAAACTGCTCTTCCTGACGTCGACCCATCTCCTGCAGAAACGCTATGAGCTCAGCTATGTCGGTAGCCGAAACTTGAAGATTCATTGGCGGTGCATTCCCAGCATCGCCAGTGGCCGTCGGCTCCGCAGCCTGCTGCTCTTGCTGCATTGCTTGGGTTGGCCCCGGAGTGTCGTCTTTTGGTAGAACCGGCATAATTATCCCTCACTTCTGACACCAATTGTTACGAGCTGGGGTTCGGGATAATTTAATGATAGCCGGTTGTTACACTTAAACGACACTTTATTCTATACACAGAATAATTCCGAAAACTTGTACAATAAATCCGTACACTTCACTACAATTCTATTCACTATAACACTGATCACTACAACACAGTACTAGTACAACACAGTAAGCCCTAGGTACTGAAACACTTCTACTCTGTATACACTACAACACAGTAACAGTAGAACACAGTAAACACTAGACACTGATACACTTCTACTCTGTGTACACTACAACACAGTAACAGTAGAGCACAGTAAACACTAGACACTGATACACTTCTACTCTGTGTACACTACAACACAGTAACAGTAGAACACAGTAAACACTAGGCACTGAAACACTTCACTAATACTGTAACACTCACCATAGTCACCGATAAAACACTTGTGATCACTCGCACTGAACTAAACTCACTAACTCTAACTCAGACTCACTAAACTAACTCTCTAAACTGACTCGCTCAGACTGACTCGCTCTGACGAACTCGCTTAGACTCCCCGTGCCCATCGGATACCGCCTTATATATGGCACCGGCACGATATACCAGATATCGGTGGAAGGCTCTAGACTGCCATTAAGATGTTCGTAGAATTGCCGTGTGAATGCATCCGCAGAACAATGGCCGGGCGACGAAAACAACTTGTTTACGTCCTTTCTTAATTGCCTCCTTTTGTCTATATTTCCGGCTAAATGTTGTTGTTTGGCATGACTTTCACACGGCAAGCCCTCCAGAACCTTCCATCGTAACAATACAAAGCATACATAAAACAAGCCAAGCAACAATGACATCTGGTGACTGATTTTGTCATCCAGATTACACGTTTTAAGCCTGATCGTATAGTGATTTTTCATGTGTTAAGCTGAGAAGGAACTTGAAGTATTTGAAACACGTCTTTTACAAATGTAACCTACCCGTACCGAGTGTGTGTTATTCACAGAGGACGGCCGCCGAAGGGGCTTAGTGAGTTGAAATCCCACATAACTCGTTCATCCCCCCCTAGGACGATCGGGTACAAAAAAGTCTCCCACTCGAAAAACTAAAAAGGCCGTAGGTATACTTGTAATATCCATTGAGAGCCTCTCGAATAGTTTGGAAAGCAATCGAGCTCCCAGCTCCCTGTATAAAGACTAATCCGCGCCGTGCGCTCCTTCACACGTGGTTGTACTGTGCTCACGATGTGATAGTGTTGAGCACCAAAGAAGTCGATGTCCTCGGATGCTCGTGTGAACTATTGAACTATTTGTCCTGCTCTTAGATACGCTAGAGTAGCGATGGGCGATTGTTACTAAAAACATTCGAATTATTCGATTGTTCAATTTATTCGAACCATTCGAATAAAAATTGTGATTTTTCGAATAAATCGATAGTAGTAGTACGTTGACCCCGAGGCCGCGCACCCTGCCCGAGTGCAGCCGAAATCAGCCGAAGGAAACAATGGACGCCGTCGATTTAGTAGTTCAGAATGAATTAGTACTTCCCACCGAATTATTAAATCGAACGGCGGGAATTGCGCGGCGCGGCAAAATACTGCGTGTGTCAATTGTTATTCGTTCATCGATTGTTATTCGATTGTTTTTTCGTCACAACGAATGAATCGTCAATCGAATATACAGTTGTACAATTGTCGATTCATTCGATAGTTTTTTTTTTTAACAATCGCCCATCGCTACGCTAGAGGGTTAGGTACTAATAAAACCACAACTGCGTTTTGAACTTCTGACTGAAGTGAACTGAAGAGAAGAGAGAGGGAAAGAGGGAAAGACGGAAAGAGGGATAGAGGGAAAGAGGGAAAGAGGGAAAGAGGGAAAGAGTTGAAGGGAAGAGAAGAGGTTTATTAAAAATGCACTTAGACTAATATTATACACTGAGAACGAAACCATAGCTCGTTCTATTTTTGATAAGCGCCATCTAGTGGTCACTTGTGAACTAAAACAATACAATTTGCATTTGGTCATAAACAGATAGCAAGCTGCATGTGGGATTATACTGAAAGTGTTAATAGCATTGAAACGTAATCCCAGAGTGTACACAATGTGTATTCTGTATTTACGAAACACGATAAGTAAGCCGTGGTGGCCGAGTGGTTAGAGTTGCCTGCGACACAAAGATCGCAAGTTCGAACCACGACTGTACCAATGAGTTTTTCTGAACTAAGTACAGTGATTAGTCACACCACGAGCTTTACTGTGAAGAAAAACTTCGAGAGGAAACCTGCGTACGTATGATAAGTAATTCAAAGGCGTATTATAGGTGCAGTCGTGCTTGAGTAAGGGCGATGGTCTCGCCATCTGTCACGTTGGCACCTAAAATATAATCCTGGCGTAAATTACCTATGTATCTCTTCCTACCCCTTCGGGGACCCTGGTGGAAGGCGTGAAAAACACGATAATGTGTTCAGTTGCAGTGCAGTATGAAGCCACTGTTAATTCTAACAGTGGCTACCTACTAATAAATTTATTTGTCTACTTATAAATAAAGTGTCTGTCCGTAATATCATTTTTTTCTTCTAAATGCATATGTGACTATTGTCATACGGAATTGATAACAGAAACACCATTTATAACATTTTTGTCTGTCCGTCAGTATGTTCCGGTTAATCTTTAAAACTGCTGATCCGATTTTGACAATATTTCGTAGATAGATAACAGGGAGATATTTGACTTTAGCTACTTTTATATAGTAATGTTTGATCATATTTAACGCAGGTGAAACCGCGGGCCTTAGGTAGTTATAAATAATGAAATATTTTGTTAGTAAGATACTAACAAATTTTATTACATACTCTACACATTAAGGTGTCCTAAATACTTTGTAACATGCAATGTTTAGGGTTTAATTACGCGTTTATATCAAATTAAGTAAGAATTCGCCCAACTCTCTCATGTGCGCATATTTTAACGAACTTTTGCACATTGCTTGTTAGCCGTGTACTTCGTTACACAATATAACATCAATTCGGGTAGGGTTACTCTAATGTCTATCGTAGTCGGGACGATAATAAATAAAATGATGAATTTAAAATATGATACATTCTTTATTTACAATAACAACAATTAACAATATTTACAAAAATCAGTTGTATAACTAACTACTCATAGATAAAATATTGGGCCCAAATAGGAAATTTTAAGTATTAATAAGAGAGGTAGGGCATAACGGGTTTAAGAGAGGTAGGGCATAACGGGTTTCCCGTTCGAATAACACAATTTATTGTGTTGTGTTCCTACGCGGTGAATAAGGTTTCCAGTAATGAGCTCCTTGGGGAGGGGGAGGATTGTTACATTGTGTTGGAAGCAGAGGGATTAGTCCCATTATGCTGCCAACACACTATAACTCTCCAAACACAGAGTGGCAACGCGCAAGTGATACTTAGGTATCGTGAGCGTATAAAAAAAAATTGAATTTATATATCATATTTTTTTACACATAGGTACATAGAGCCGTTGACGGCCGAGTGGATCGAATAGTTGCCTGCAACAAGACTGCAAGATTGAATCCTGTACCGTGGTCAACCAGGAACTTTATGGTGAAGGAAAACATCGAGAGGAAGCCTGTAGACGTCTGAGAAAACGTACATATGTTTAGTCGAGCCTAAGTAACGGCGATGAACTCGCCATCTGTCACGTTGGCACGTAGAATGTATAAATGAAATATCTTGCAGGATGTTCGTGTCTGGGTGGGTAATATCTATACACCACTGCCTACCCCACGGGGGCACTTGTGGGCAGGCATGAGGATAAATAATTTATATATTCTCAGGGAATTTTTGAGCCGCGATATTTTCAATGCTAATTTGATTTAAGATTGGAATGGAATTACGATATTATAATACGAATTTAATGAGCTTTGTCCCAAACAAAATTGCTGACGAAATAAAAATAAGTTTGTTAATAAATTTGATACACGTGTTACTTTTGTCATATTATTAATGATAATGATAGCATTTTTATCTTAGCTAGCTGGTGATTATCATATAAGCACAGCATAAGCATTACAAGGAAAACAGAAAAAAATTGCTCCGCCGCGACAGTGAATCACTGCCGTGACCAGGATTCGAACCTGGGTTACTACGGCCACAACGTAGGGTCCTAACCACTAGACGATCACGGCTGTCGGAGCTGGTGACGGTAGTTACAGAACCCGCGAACGGTTTGCTCAAAGTTAACGGTTGTATGCACGCGAAATTACGAAAGGTTTCACGCAATTCACCGTTTCGACATCGGAGACAATGTGGTTTTGAACATCAGCTAATTGTGAGACGGATCATGAGTATCCCATACTAATCATCAGGATTCAGATCACAAGTTACAAGATCACACACGTCTATGAGTTTCTACTCAAACGTGTACTCAATTGGTTCCTCGCGATGTTATCCATAAGCGTAAACTTGAAGTGTGATTAATAGCCGTACTTAAAATAACTCCAAGGAGTTACACGGTCATTAGGGTTGGAACCTGCAATATTAATTTGCTAACTTCTAAAATCGACCTCTCATCCCTAACATAGATACTTCTTGGTCGAACGAAATCGAAATAAGATGTGGATATAAAGGCCTATCTCCTATCTCTGCTCAACGTTTAAATTCCCCTCTCACTGTCACTCAGAAAGAGGTAGGCACAATTTGCGTCAAAGGCTCCATGCAAAGATTACATCGAAGATAGCACAATACACAATTTAGAACTTGACTTGACAAGGGTTTATCTGTAAACATCAACTGTAATATCTGACGTAGCTGATAAAGCTCATTATACGAACATCAAGGAGTATGTACATCAAGAAGTTCTTTCATATCACATTTATTACATTACCTACTACGAGTAGCCGCGTCCTGTGACGTTACCGCAGTTAAGTGGCTATAGTTTTGAAGCCACGTGAAAAGATTTCTTCTTTTTATTTTTCTTTTTTCGGAATAAAAGGGTCCATTCCAGTGTCCCAGAAAAGGATTATGAAAAATATGCTATGAAATAAGATGAATAAAAATTCAAAGACGAATGAAATGTGCTTAAAAAATGGCGACGTTTTCGCGCTCTGTTTCTTTGTAGTAAAATTTTTCTTCGTAATGCGAAAGAGGCTGTTGTTAAGCCTGCCTACCCTTTCGGGAACTCTTGTAAGACGGCGTAACGATTTAAAAATATAAGAAAATATTTGAACATCATTAGTGGCCAGATAATATGCGAATTGCAAGCCTCAATGATTTGTCTGCAACACACCAAAATAATTGGTACCTACTTCAATTTCACGGCATGTTACCGAGCTGCGGGTATCAAATTGGAAGTGGCTCAGTTATAAGCCAACCGAATTGGGAATTCCGTTCTTAATAAAATATATATTAACATTTTAGTGAGTATTTCGACTAAATTAAAAGTAATTGCTTATTCAAGAGACATTTAACATATCACTTAAGTCTTGATATTGAAATGAAATGTTATTTATATTATTCGCACACTATACAAAAAATCTTATAAACATATTTTCACGCCTACCAATAAGAGGAAGGCCCCCGAAGAGGTAGGCAGAGGTGCAGTCGGGATTCGAACTTGCAATCTTTGTGTTGCAAGCATGAAACATCGACCACCACGACCCTATTATTAAAATATGTTTAATTAACAAATAACGAAAACATAAAAAAAAATGTTACCTACTAAAAGCAGTTTTTCCAGTACTGTTAACTCCTCAGTGATGTTGTGGGAAGGTGTGAAGACCTAGATATGTATGTATGTAGTTTACTGATGGCTTTTATCTCCATAAGAACAATACGCGTTTGAATTGAATTAGTTTCAATGCGGTATAGTTCCATCTATATCTCGAACAATTGTATACCCCATTGTCCCTCAAACTGTGGATCTGGCAAGAACAGGACTAATCAGTTGAACAATAGACATAGTATAATCACGATTGAAAGTGCTAGGAATAGGGCAGTACTAATTAAGTGTATCCATCTACTTATCCGTATATTATCTTAATACATGTATAATAATAATAATAATAATAATATATCCTCACGCCTTCCCACAAAGGTCCCCGAAGGGGTAGGCAGAGGTGTATAGGTAATACCCACACACCCACTTTCCGCCAGAGGTATACTAGGTGCCAACGTGACAGATGGCGAGTCCATCGCCGTTACTCGAGCACGGCTATACATACGCATTTGAATTTCTTCTCAGACGTATGCAGGTTTCCTCTCGATGTTTTCTTTCACCGTAAAGCTCGTGGTGTGACTAATCACTGTACTTAAGTTCCGAAAAACTCATTGGCACAGTCGAGATTCGATCTTGCGACCTTTGCGTCGCAGGCAACTGCTCGAACCACACGGCCACCACGGCTCTTATATAATACATGTATTATCAGAATATTGTAACCAAACACGAGGATGAACGTATTTCATGATGAGCGTATTTGTAGCTTGATTATTTAGAAATGATTATAGTTTTTTTTTTATCTTTACAAGGGTCCCCGATATAGTGTAGTCAGAGGTGTGTAGATAGTACCTACAGACCAACTTTCCGACATTTTTACTCCGAGAATTCGGAACAATTAAATAGCTTGTCCAGAAAATTATTGATCTCTCAAAAGCCCTAGGCAATTACCTGTTTAACAATGTTGTTAGAAAAGTACCAAATGCATATATGTACTACTGCATCTAGTGAAACCGTTTCCATACCATTTAATTCAATTCTTCACCTCCAAGATTTCCTAACGTCGCGTGCAACGAACCACGAAAAATGTGAAAGTTTTTTCGGTAATCAATTCACTTTCGAGCCAAGTGTCCGCGAATTTTGTCAAACTTCTCACCAGCTCCGATAGCCGTGATCGTCTAGTGGTTAGGACCCTACGTTGTGGCCGTAGTAACCCAGGTTCGAATCCTGGTCACGGCAGTGATACACTGTCGCGGCGGAGCTATACTTTTGTCCCTATTATTGTTAATCTAGAATTAATTTTGTCACCACAAGATCTAAATCCAGAATCCACATTAATTAATTCAGCAACATTCAGCTTTTGTTTGTAACTCCTAAATGTTACGTGCACAAACAAGCAGACATCAATTGCTTCTATGGATTAATGTTTCTACAGTCCCTCAACCACTCTTAATTTATATACATACATAAAGTCCCTAATGGATTTGGCAGAGAAAGCAGAGCGCCAGTTATCCCTAGATTTATATACCTCTTTCGCTTCGTCATTCTACAATTTCCTCATACAGGTTTCGAGAACTCTAGACGTCCCCACGTTGGAGTTTTTTTTAAATAAAATGTATCATGTTTATAATAATAATAATAATAAATACCTGGGACAATTCCTTTCGGTAGTTGTTGCGTGGAAGAAGAACAAACACCTACAAACGTTCGCCTTTATAACATTAACTAGATCATAACATATACATCAATAAGCACAGACTTTGCGTAGCTTAGGCTCAGTTGGCTTTGCGTGAGCCCAGAATATTATTATTATTGTTTACCATCTCTATTGTTATATGTAGCCATTCACTTGTTGATGCTAGCTAACATAAACAAGAGACATAAGTGGCTTTCAACCACTTAGTGTAAGGACGGTCGACTGTCTCCCTCCTCCCTGTGGGGTGCTATAAGTTCCAATAGCTGTATTGTTATTACTCATACTGTAATCTGAATGGTTGTTCATCTAATATAATATTCACGTCATGAGCTTTCCGGTGAAGGAAAACATCGAGAGCAAAGCTACATACGTTTGAGAAGAAAATTCAAAGACATGTTTACTCGTGCTTCTGTCTGTTAAGTTGGCTTTTAAAAAATATATCTCTGGAAAACACTAAAAAACCCTTGTGGGAAAACGTGAAGTTATAAACTTAATAAATTGCCTCCATAAGGCATTAGGTACCTCCTAGCCTCGTTTTACCCACAGCCTTGGTGGTCGAATAGTTTTCCTGCAACGCAAGAATTGCAAGTTCGACGGTAATAAAGGCATCAATTGCGGGTCTCAAACACGTAAAGCTCATTACGAGATCGAGAGGAAGCCAACATTTGACAAGCAATACAAAAGACGTAGGTAATAGTTGTGTTTGAGAAACTACGATGGACACGCCATCACGTTAGCGCCTAAATATATCTCTCGTGAATTTTAAGATGTTACACTCATTTAAAATAATGCCTTATAACAATTCCACATACCCATATTGACTTAGTCCCAAACAATGCAATGCTTGTGCTATGACAACTAACGGTTTTATTTGCTTATACTTAACTAGGTATTTCAGTAAACAATCAAGACTCACGACAAACGACTTTTCGACTGTTTAAACGAGTCGAACCGACAAGACTATCAGAGCACATGTGGCCCCGCAGTTTTCGAATAAATAGCTTAAGTATATAATATATCCTCACGCCTTCCCACAAGGGTCCCCGAAGGGGTAGGCAGAGGTGTATAGGTAATACTCACACACCCACTTTCCGCCAGAGGTATATTAGGTGCCAACGTAACAGATGGCGAGTCCATCGCATACATACGCCTTTGAATTTGTTCTCAGATGTATGCAGGTTTCCTCTCGATGTTTTCCTTCACCGTAAAGCTCGTGGTGTGACTAATCACTGTACTTAAGTTCAGAAAAATCCCATTGGTACAGTCGGGATTCGAACTTGCGACCTTTGCGTCGCAGGCAACTGCTCGAACCACTCGGCCACCACGGCTCCTTAAGTATAGAATAGAATAGAATAGAATAGAATAGAATAGAATAGAATATTGTTTATTTGTATAACATGAGTGAACATATTGGTGTTGGGTTTTATTTAAGTGGCTACATGTTTTGCCATGGAGGCGTACAAATTGAGAGAACATGGCGATTACATTATTACCCTAGAACTTATTCTACTTATTATTACATTAATTAACTTAAAAATTCACTTATGTTGTAGTAACATTTACTGACTAAGAATTGGCGAAGTTGTTTCTTAAATAGGTTGACATTCAGTATTTTTATTTCATGTGGTATTTTATTATATATTATAGGCGCCATACCTACTATGCTTTTATGTAAAAGTGCTGTCTTTGCTTTTATAAAAGACATAATTGCAAAATCACTGGTTTAATCACAGTAAAATGACAACTATGTTTTGGGTTTCATTCATCGTCGTCGTTTATCACAAATCAATCAAATCAAATCAAAATATTTTATTCAACGTAAGGGACACAGGGAACACTTATTGAACGTCATATACTTAACAAAAACTAAAGTTACCACCGTTTCCAAGAAAAATACCCGCCAGGAGAAGAAACGGCGAAACAAACTCCCCGGTTTTCTCTTTTAACATTTGTTCCCTTTTACGTAGGGGTAGAAAAAGATTAAATAACATATAAACCCTGTATAAGAGGAGCAATTCATTGCCATGTATGGCCATCATTCAAATAATCTGATATTGTATAATAAGCTTTTTGTATTAATTTACTTTTAATGACAGCTTTAAACTCTACAAAAGGTAATTCAATTATTTTCTGCGGTAGCTTATTAAAAAAACGTATACCTTGCCCAACAAATGAGTTGCTAGTTTTATGCAATCTAGCTGAAGGTACATGGAGTTTATCTTTATTACGTGTATTCAATATATGCAAGTCGCTATTTTTCTTATATTTTACAATGTTCTTTCTAATATATAACACATTTTGTAATATATATTGACATGGCACGGTCAATATGTCAATTTCTTTGAATAATTCTCTGAGAGAATCACGAGGTCTAAGGCTATAAATTGCACGAATAGCCCGCTTCTGCAGCACAAAAATAGATCCAATGTCTGCAGCATTACCCCATAAAAGAATGCTGTAAGACATGACACTATGAAAATAGCCGAAATAAACTAAACGGGCTGTGTTGATCTCAGTCAAGTGTCTGATTTTTCTTACCGCGAATGCTGCAGAGCTGAGTCTATTCGCCAATCCATTAATGTGGGGGCCCCATTGCAATCTGTGATCCAATGTGACTCCAAGGAAGACTGTTGAATCCACTAGGTTTAACTCCTCGGTATTTATAAGTATAGGGGTAGTTAAAACCTTTTTCACATTAGGCATTGTAAATTTAATACATTTCGTTTTCCTAGCATTAAGTACCAAATTATTGGCACTAAACAAATGAACCACGTCAGAGAGAGCATTATTTACATCGTCAAAGTCATGTTTCTGTCGGTCTATCTTAAATAGTAAAGAAGTATCATCAGCAAATAATACAATATCATGTTTATCATTTACCATGTGAGGTAAGTCAGTGATATAGATAAGAAAAAGAAATGGACCGAGAATCGAACCTTGTGGAACGCCCATAGCTACTGGGCACCCCGGAGATATTTTCCACGTATACACACTTTTTGTACTCTTTTACTTAAGTAGGATGATATAAGGTTAAGAGCTAAATTCCTTATACCATAGTGGTCTAACTTCCTGATCAATGTTTCGTGATGCACACAATCGAAGGCTTTGGATAGGTCACAAAAAACACCTAAAACATCCTTTAAATCCTCCCAAGCCTCCAGAATTTTCCTGATAAGCTCGACGCCTGCATCAGTAGTCGAGCGACCCTTTGTGAATCCGTATTGCTTAGTATGCATCAACTCATGTTTGTTAAAAAAGGCTAACATCTGGTTGAGTAAAACTTTTTCAAAAATTTTGCTGAAAACTGGCAACATTGAGATTGGTCTGAAATTGTTTGGGTCAGTAAAGGTACCAGTTTTAAATAAAGGAATGATTTTACTATATTTCATTTGATCAAGAAATTCACCACTAGCAATACATGCATTAAAAACTAATGCTAAGTCTACTGCAACAATGTCAATAATACTATTAAGAACTTTGACAGAATGTCCCCATAAATCAGTAGACTTTTTCATATCTAGGGATTTAAAAGTTTTTATTATTTCTTCGGGGGTAACAGTATTGAAATTGACTTCAGTATCAGATTTTTCCACATGGGCTTTAAGAATTTTTTCAGCGGAGGAAGGTGATGAAGTTAATGATTTTGTTAATGAGACTGGAATATCAGCAAAAACTGATTCAAAAGCGGCAGCTACAGCAGAATCAGCTTCAATTAAACTATCATTAATATTTAATTTTATTCCATCTTGGTTTTGTGCTGATTTCCCAGTCTCACTATTTATAATACTCCATGTTGCCTTAGTCACATTGGATGACTTTGAAATTTTATTTCTCACAGCAATAGACTTGGCGCTTGAACAAACCTTTTTAAATAATTTGGAATAATTTTTAACATAATTGATAAAATCAAAATCAAAATTAAATGTTTTCTCATGGTATAGTTCATACAGCCTTCGTCTACTTCTATGAATGCCTGTGGTAGCCCACTCACTAAACGCCATATGGTTACCAATTTGAATAGTCTTAGGGGTCAATATGCGCTCATGTTCTTTATGTACCACTTGGAAAAGAGAGTTATACATTGATTGAGGATTTTGGTGGTTACTTTTTAAAGGAAATTTACTGAGCACATTACCGCGAAAACTATTCAAGCGACTTGCATTTACAGGTACATAAGTAATCCTCTTTTTAGGAACTTTAACATTATGTTTTCTAAAACTTATTAATTGGCCACAGTGATCTGATTCTAGTTTATTTATAATGTCTTTACTAATGGGCTCAAAATTTGTAAATATGTTATCAATACATGTAGCTGATACGCTAGTTATTCTAGTTGGCTCTGAAAACATGTTAATAGAATTAAAAGAGGCAAAAAGGCATTTAAAACTGTTACTCGTGGATGAGTTTTCTATTATATTTACATTAAAATCTCCACATACTATTATATTTTTGCCTGTCTTACAAATTTTATTTAAAACTTCTTCCATCGCTTTTTCAAAATGATCATAATCTCCACTTGGGGGTCGGTATACGCACACAACAATGTATCGCTCTAACTCTATACATGACAATTCAATAGTACGCTCAGCAGAGAGATGCACAATGTCCCTACGTTCTTTATACTTAATATCTTTCTCCAATATTATCATGGAACCCCACGTATTGCATCTTTCCTGCTGAAGGCACTAGCAACCTGGTGATTGTTGAAATTGAGCATGATCTGCTCGTCCCTTAGCCAATGTTCAGTTAAACATAAAATATTAATATTATTACAGTTCATGAACAATTCCAATTCTAGTTCTTTACTTAAAATACCTGGTATATTCTGATGCACCAGGTTAAAAACATTTTCATTATACTTGTGAGTTGTGCCAGAGAAAGCCTCTGTTGTCTTAGAACTTATTTTAAAGTATTTGGAACGTATTCCAAAGAATAATTATTGTGGTCATGGTTTGACTGCTCAATAGAAGCAGTATTGGTAGCCAATGATTTGGCTGAACTTAAATTAAATATGTGTATAAAATAATGTAGCATACTTGCTACTTGTCCCTTAAATTTATGGGAAAGATGATATCTTTCATTTATCAAATTATAATATGAAATTATTGAATTATTATTATTATTCAAGTCAATGAATGAAAATTTATTATCATAATTGCTTATAATCTGCATGCAACAATTTAATCGATATCTGGTTGAATTTTCCCTCTGTGACAAACCTGTGCTATAGGGAAATGCAAATAAAATAATGTGTTTTACACTAAGACAACTTAGCGAGTCAATTAGTTTGGTCATCTCATCCTTATTCATAT
>JACCPG010002497.1:0-89788 GCA_016069955.1 Drepana arcuata | reverse complement strand
TAACGTAAAAGTTTACTTATCTATAATATATAAAGGTACCGAAGAACTCGCAGTATAATATTTAAAAGTAAAAAAAAAAATACTTGACTCCATAACAGGTTAGAATTTTCATACATTAGTCTTCTTTACACGACGCTGAACCTCACATGTTGCATACCTAATAAGATACTTAATATTCCGCTCTAAAATTTAATAAAAGTCCACCACATGTGTTTTTTCTTTTGTATCATAGGAAAAATAAAAATAAATCGTGGGAGTTTAATATTTCGGTTCATTCTCCGTGTATACGTTCTATATGAGCGTTTATAGTAAACGCTAGTACCCCGGCTTCGCACGGGTGCAATAATGTAGATACTAATAATATGTAAAAGGGTAGAGAGGTAGGGCATAACGAGTTTCCCGTTCGAATTGGGAGCTGCCCGACTGGGGCAGGACCTCCACCTTATAGAAGTCCGTAGCCAAATAACACAATTTATTGTGTTGTGTTCCTACGCGGTGAATAAGGTTTCCAGAAATGAGCTCCTTGGGGAGGGGGGAGGATTGTTACATTGTGTTGGAAGCAGAGGGATTAAACCCATTATGCTGCCAACACACTATAACTCTCCGAACACAGAGTGGCAACGCGCAAGTGATACTTCGGTATCGTGAGCGTAAATAGGCTACGGTAACCGTTTCCCATCAGGTGGGCCATATGCTTGTTTGCCACTCTTGTTGTATATAAAAATGTAAAAGGTAAACATGGTTACTGTGGGTCCTTATCTTTTAGAGATAAGTATATTCCATCGCGGACTTTTTTATCGGTCCATCCAATTTGATCCAATATGGTTTAGCCAGATTTCCGATTTAAGCGCACAAAATATGTACACCTACATTACCTAAGTTACAACAACGCATTACAAATCTTTGATTTTTTTACTTTTCTTTACTATAATATGTAGTGTGTATTATACATACAAACCTACCTCTTGAATTACTCTGTCTATTGCTGAAAACTGCATTAAAATCCGTTGAATAGTTTAAAAGATCTAAGCGAACAGACAGCGGAAGCGACTTCATTTTATATTATGTAAAGATAATATTATGAACTGTCTGAGTGAACACACATAATATATTTCACACTTTTCCACAAGGATCCCCGAAGAGATAGAAGAGTGTCAACATCGTATATGCGTCAAAGATATTATTAGGTGCCAACATGACAGATGGCGAATCCATCGCCGTATCTCCAGCACGACTCTAGATATGTATTAGAATTTCCTGTGAAAGGTATGTAGGTTTCTCTCGATGTTTCCTGTACCATAAAGCTCAGAGTGTTATTAATAATTGAACTTTAAAGTTATCGGTACAGCTGGAGTTCAAACTTGCAATATTTGCCTTGCAAGTGACTGCTTCTACCACTGCACTCACTATGCTGAGTGGAGCGGAGTTTGGGACACTCCCATAGTCAAATCAAACAACAGTGACATTTCACCCTCGACTCACACGCGTGCCCTGCTAACATTATCATTATTTCACGGCATGCAGTTTATTCCATAACAAGCGAAGAGAGCGTCCTAGAGTTCATTTCTCATTCAAATCTCAATATAATTAAGATCCTACTAATATTATAAAATGCGAAACGTTGTGAGCAAAGTTTTTTCCTCTTTCACATCATAATGGCTGAACAAGTCCGTGGAGGTCGAGTGCTTATAATAGTTGTCTGCAACTCAAAGATTGCAAAAATGTGCCAATAAGTTTTTCTGAACGTATGCTAAGTAATTAGCCACACTACGAGCTTTAGGGTGAATTAAATTATCCAGAGGAAACCTGCATAAGTTTGAAGAGAAATTCAGTCGTATGTATAGTCGTGCTTGAGTAACGGCGATGGACTCACCATCTGTCACATCGGCACCTAAAATATATGCGTAAAGGCGTGAGGGCACAGAGATAAATCATTACCTGGGTTAACACCCAGAATATGTACCTATTGTTGCAGAAAATAACTAGTGTTGCAAAGCTAATGCTGGCAGATATGGTGGTAAGGGTATATAATAAATAAATACCTTGAGACAATACCAACTAAAGTGCCTGGCTGGAGGCCGAGGTCTCGCCATTGACCGGCTAAGTAGCAAAAGTTCCCGGAACTCGAGAGAATACAAAATAAAGGGACAATACCTAGCAAGCAAGCTTGTGTTATGGTCACTAGAAAACGATATATTTCCTTACGTTTATAGATTGATTTATCCAAGATTTAGGTACAAATACTCGGGTTCATCACACAAATATCTTCCCTCAGCGGGAATCGGACCCACGATCTCAGGTTTCGCAGTCAGGAGCTAACCACTAGACCAGACGGCCGGGAAATATGGTGAATATGATCATTCATTATATTTACTAAACCAAAGTAGTTAGTTAACATGCCGAAGCTGCGTGGAAAAGCTGAGTTATGTTTTGTAACTTCCTGAGCGATAATGGTACGACAATGTAAAGTAAACATTACGTAATTACAGAAGGCAAATGAAGGGTTGAGTAAACATGTTTATGCTTCCCCATCGTATTCCTAACTAGGCTTTAGCTTGCCATAACTATGGTAGAGGGTGTAATAAACATTATATGTATACCTATATCAAACATTTATATGCATATATGGTGACGAAAGACTGACTAAACAAATAATCTTGTCAAATTTAATAAAGCGAATGTGTGTATAAGAAAAGACAGGGGAAGAAATGCAGAGAAACTTGTATACGTTCTCGATGTTTTCCTTGACCGTAAAGGTCGTGGGTGGTGTGACTAATAACAGTACTAAAGTTCAAAGAGGCAGAGGAAGAATTGCAGGGAAACGTGCATACGTTTATACGTTCTCCATGTTTTCCTTCACCGTAAAGACCTTTACGGTGAAGGAAAACATCGAGAACGTATACAAGTTTCTCTGAATTTCTTCCCCTGTCTCTTCTTATACACACATTCGCTTTATTAAATTTGACAAGATTATTTGTTTAGTCAGTCTTTCGTCACCATATATGCATATAAATATTTGATATAGGTATACATATAATGTTTATTACTAATAGTAATTGGTGCAGTCGGGATTCGAACTTGCAATTTTTGTGTAGTAGGCAATTACGCGAACAACTCGGCCACCACTGGAAAGAAAAATCAAATCAAATATCGTACTCGCATTTCTTACGTAATAGGAATAATGTGTATCAACCATTATGATATAATGTTCGTATCCGAAAATTGAATGGCAAGGTAAGGCAAGTTTGTCTAATAAGTATATAATTACATCCTTATATAAAAAAAAATGTTACAAAGTCCGTAAATCCGTTCGTTTGTATTTTGTACCATAAATTTTACTATTTCACACACAACTAACCTAAAAGGTTTATGTTCGTTTTCTCCATTATCATAAATTGAAATTTATTATGTCCCCAATGACTGCCATTTCAAGTACATACCTGTGTTTAGTGAGCAAATGTTGTGAGTTTAAAGGTGTCCTCAACATTTGGCCAAAAGTTTCAATTCAGTAATGTTCCACTATCTACCATTTTAATAAATATGGAGTGTTCAAACAAAACACAGGGGTGTCTAGCATAGTATCTGCCATAGTTCATAGCATCATTTTGTTACGAGCAGGCCATATGCTAATCTCCGAAACACACATAAGCAGCTCGATAGTACTCATAGATACATATTTTGAAACGTACTATATGTTAGAATCACTTCTGTTGTTGAATATATTCAAAGAAGTATGTCTAATCGTGCTTAAGAAATGGCGGCCTATACTGTTACCGACTAAATATTTCACCGGCGACAAACATATTTGGCTACTCTGCCAGCCCTGTGAGAGACTTATCGTCATAATTTATATGATTGTACGGTAAAGAAGAAGTATAAAACTATATTTTGTTATTTGCGTCACAAGTGTCAGTTTTTTTTTTGTATTGTCTCTCGTAGCGTGAGTTCCGGGAACTTTTGCTACTTAACCGGTCAATGGCGAGACCTAGGCCTCCAGCCAGGCACTTTATTTATAAGCAACACAGCTAAGGGCTCCCCCTGTGGGGTACGAACCTCGGCTTAGGGCGTTGCTGGATCGCGAGCAAGGGAGCTGGGCTGGACTGGTAATTTTATTTAAATATTATTTGGGGGCGGGATTTGCGCGTCTGGCTCGGCGCGTGCCGGCGTTTGCGGCGGGGGTCGGGGAGGAACATTACGGCTTATTCGCGTCGAGCCTCGCCGGCGAGGACGGAACAGTGGTCGGCTTTGTGTAGTGTTGGTATGTTTTTGTCGGGCGTCCTGGAGGACCGTTATGTCGTCATCCGGTTCGATGACGGCATGTCTTGGACGCCTTATCTTCGAGATAAGGGAAGAAGTGTATCGGGCGGCCGATACGACGAGGGGGTTGGGGTGATTTACAGCAGAATCGAAATGACATTTGGACAGTTTTTTCAAAAACTGTTTTATAGTGGAGACTTTGAGGTCAACGTGGAGTTGACTATTACGCATGTACCACGGGGCACCTGAGGCTCTCCGGAGAAACCGGCTTTGGAGTACTTGCAGGGGGTTAAGTGTTGACTTGCTAGTGTGTGCGAACACTACACCCGCATATGTCATGATTGGTCGAATGCACGTCGTGTAAATCCTCACCTTGGATTTCAATGAGAGTTTACTTCGTGCATTCAACATGCTGTGAAGTCTACCGAGCGCGAAGGCGGCTCGCGCGCGTACCGCCTTTACGTGGTGACGGAAAGAAAGGCGTTGATCGAGGATCACACCCAGGTATTTGGCTTTTTCTTCCCATGGAATGGGTTTACCGAAGAGGATGATGGGGGCTACCCGTGGGCGTTCGAGGCCTTTCCAGAATAGGATGGCTGCACTTTTGGTGGGGTTCACTTCAATTCTCCATTTCCGGAACCACCGCCCCAGGGCTGTGACCGCGGATTGGAGGTTGTCGTGAATTCCCTCGGGAGTTCTACCCTTGTAGTAAGATAGCCGTATCATCGGCGAATAGAGCGCTTTTAACTCGTCTAATGGGGGGAATGTCGCTAGTATAAAGCGTGAATAGGAGTGGCGAGAGCACTGAGCCATGCGGGACTCCTGCTCGTACAAGTGTCAGTTAAAAATCAATGTAGATATCAACCTTCATTAAAAGCAATAAACAGTAATTGTTTATCGTCTATTTCTCTTGTCGTCTTATTCTCATGATTCGGATTGTTTGTCTTTATTTGTCTCGCGTGCTGATTGGACGTTCTTCATATTCTACGGCCATCATGTTTGTCAGCGGTTTCCACAATTTTTTATGGAAGAACGCGATCAGTGGCTCACCTTGGCTCATAATTGTTGCTTGAAACGAACGCTGAACTACATTATAAGATATTCATAGAAAAACAAATCTTTAGGTTCTCCGCAATGAAGAGATTCGCAAATCAACTGGCGTGAATGAGGGCGTTTTTTTTTTATACAACAGGAGTGGCAAACAAGCCATAGACGTAGCCGTAGCCTATTTACACTCACGATACCGAAGTATCACTTGCGCGTTGCCACTCTGTGTTCAGAGAGTTATAGTGTGTTGGCAACATAAGGTTTAATCCCTCTGCTTCAACTTGTAACAATCCCCCTCCCCAAGGAGCTCATTACTGAAAACCTTATTCAGCGCGTAGGAACACAACACAAAAAATGTGTTATTTGGCTACGGATTTCTATTATAAGGTGGAGGTCCTGCCCTAGCCGGGCATTCCCAAATTCGAACGGGAAACCCGTTATGCTCTATCTCTCTTAAATGAGTGAAGAAAGATTGACGAAACAGATATACAAAGCAAAAGTATGTGCAAGAAGAGGCAGAGGAAGGCCACGTTCCAACTACCTGCATCAAATAGATCGGACTCTCAAGGATGGGAACGTTAAAAGTACTCGAAACCGACGGGCATGTATGAAGAGACTGATGAATGTGGACGAAGCGAAAGAGGTATGTAAGTCTAACGAGAACTGGCGCTCTATACTCTCTGCCTACCCCGTTAGGGACTTGCCGTAATGATATGTATGTATCTTTATCTTTAGACAAAATCTCAAGATACAATTTCAAAAGAAGAGTGTTTGTAACCCTTCCAAAATAAATGATTGCCATTCAAACAAGATATCAGTAAAGGAACGGTGATAGTGGACCGTGCAATTTGCAGTGAAATGCTCGGTCACAATCGGACGCTACATTTATTCCTTTGACCCATTTACTCGCGAGCGGAAGACAAGTTTTTTCATTGTCTTTGATTAGGCAATAGCTTGATTTTTTGGTTAAGGTTTATGAACACTGCTAGAAATACAATGTTATATTATACTATAAACTACCCTTCCATAAGGGTCCTCGAAGAAGTAGGCAGAGGTGTGTAGGTAACTACAGAGTACCCGCTTTCCACCAGAGATATATTTAAGGTCCCAACGTGACAGGTGGCGAGTCCGTCACCGTTACTCAAGCACGACTATTTTCTAATTTACTTCTAACTAATACCCTTCACATAAAAAAAAATATGATGATAATAAAAATATAAAATTACATTAAATAATATAATTAAGCCGTGGTGGCGGAGTCGTTCGAGTAGTTGCCTGCTACACAAAGATCACAAGTTCGAATCCCGACTGTACCAAAGAGTTTTTCTGAACTTAAGTACAGTGATTAGTCACACCACGAGCTTTACGGTGAAGGAAAACATCGAGAGGAAACCTGCATACGTTTGAGAAGAAATTCAAAGGCGTATGTATGTACAGTCGTGCTTGAATAACGGCGATGGACTCACCATCTGTCACGTTGGCACCTATACAGTTCTGCCTACCCCTTCGGGAGCCCTTATGGGAAGGCGGGAGGATATATTATTTATATATTTTTTTAAATATATACAACAAGAGAGTACCCATAAATATATTAATTCCTTGTTCTTGTACTGAGAATTATTGCTATTGGCATTTATATCGCACTATTGCGATCTCACTCATAATTGAGAGAGATCAGAATCATGATTTATGTAAAATTTATTTCGTTATTTGGTAACGGAATTGTGGAGCAGGTAATAAAGAGTATCTATTTGTGAACGTTACTCAAATAACAAATTTTAAAACAATTAAATACCTTGAAATAATAGAATATTACTCTACTACATACATACATACATATCATCACGCCAAGTCCCTAACGGGGTAGGCAGAGAGTATAGAGCGCCAGTTCTCTCTAGACTTACATACCTCTTTCGCTTCGTCCACATTAATCAGTCTCTTCATACATGCTCGTCGGTTTCGAGTACTCTTAACGTTCCCGTCCTTCAGAGTCCGATCTATTTGATCCGAATTAGTTGGAACGTGGCCTTCCTCTGCCTCTTCTTTGCACTTTTTTGGCTGTATATCTGTTTCGTCAATCTCTTCATCACCTATAATGTCCAAACCAACGTAAACATGCCTTTCTTCATCTTTTCACAATCACGCCCTCATTCACGCCAGTTGATTTTGCGAGAATCTCTTCATTGCGGATTCGATCTAATATCGTTACGCCGCACATTTTTCGAAGAGATCGCATCTCGACTGCATTCAAACTATTTTCATACTTCCTCTGACATACCCAGGATTCGCTGCCATACAATAAGGTAGGTACCAATATCACGTTGTGGACAGCAACTCGAGCATTCTTGCTCAGACTTTTACTGCCCATCAACGCCGACATGGCTCCATTCACCTTATTTCCGGCAGTTATCCTTCTTTCAATATCTTTTTCATACTTTCCATCTCGTGTGAACATGCTTCCAAGATATACAAATTCATTCACTTGCTCTAGAATTTGCTACAACAACAATTAACTGTATTTACAAAAACAGTTGTAAAACTGCATTTGCAGATATCATATTTATGTCAAGTCGGTCTCCCGGGGCAACGTGCCAAGAAAACCAGCAGCGTTGCTATTGGACTGGATTTTTTATAACACTGGGGTGGCAAACAAGCACGAGCTCTGCCTGATAGCAAGCGGTTACCGCCGCCTATGGAAGCAACACCAGGCTTATCATCCGTGGATTGCTGATCGATCTTTCCATACCTATCTTGAAGAACTCCGTGTCAGTCTCTGGGGTAAACCTAAATTCTCAGGATGTGGAGCTCATTCCACATCCTGAGCGTTCACAGAGAGAAGAGAATCAAACATTACTTACATTATTTATCTGATTGAGTGTTCATATCATAACGAAAAGTTCCTAATGGGGAAGGCAAAGAGTAGAGCGCCAGTTCTCCCCAGAGTTGGGTACATACCTACATACATACATATCATCACACCAAGTCCCTAACGGGGTAGGCAGAGAGTATAGAGCGCCAGTTCTCTCTAGACTTACATACCTCTTTCGCTTCGTCCACATTCATCAGTCTCTTCATACATGCTCGTCGGTTTCGAGTACTCTTAACGTTCCCGTCCTTCAGAGTCCGATCTATTTGATCCAGGTAGTTGGAACGTGGCCTTCCTCTGCCTCTTCTTGCACACACTTTTGCTTTGTATATCTGTTTCGTCAATCTTTCTTCACTCATCCTTTCTATGTGTCCAAACCAACGTAACATGCCTTTCTTCATCTTTACAATCACGCCCTCATTCACGCCAGTTGATTTGCGAATAGGTACATACCTACCTATTTTAATTCATCCACATTCATCGATTTACAGGCTAGTGCCTCCGTGTATCAGACACACATGACGTTCCCATTCTTGAGTGTGCGATCGATTCAGCTATTCAACCGGAGAGTTATTCAAGCAGAACATATCTTTCATACTAGCAGTGTCCTTGCGTTGTGAGTATTTTCCCGCATTCTGGGCTAAAGTGATGTTTAATAAAACCTAATTTTGCCGTAGATAAAAAAAAATGTATGTATGTGTGTATGTATGTATGTGTGTATGTGTGTATGTAGGTATGTATGTATGAATGTGTGTATGTATGTAT
Source organism: Drepana arcuata (assembly GCA_016069955.1). Taxonomy (NCBI): domain Eukaryota; kingdom Metazoa; phylum Arthropoda; class Insecta; order Lepidoptera; family Drepanidae; genus Drepana; species Drepana arcuata. Next base: position 80,853 of record JACCPG010002497.1, on the reverse strand, counting down.
GTATGTATGTATGTGTGTATGTATGTATGATGATGCGAAATAGAAATGAAAATATCTGGCTTGCTTTCTATAAGAGAGAGAGAGACAGACAGAAAAACATGCGACGCCGCACACCTGACAATAGCTTACTATAGCAAAAAGTGTCGTGACAACTTTTCGTAAGATTTTTTTCCGTCTAGCCCCCTTTCACAACGCGCGATTAGGAACTTCGTTCCAAAAGGTGCCAATGCGAAAGATGTCTCCGACAGACGGTGACCCTGGCACCAACTCAGACATAATCCTTAAAGTCATATTTCAATTGATTCTCAAACTAATACTGGTTTAGTCCAGATATTGTCTCCACCATGTAGCTCATGTTGTCATAAATTGCTTTGCAATACTAATATTTAAATGTCTACTGATACTGATCACCAGGGCAAAAAATTGCAATCTTGACTTTTAGGTGAATCCTTTAGTGTAGTGTAAAATATTGTATTTAGTGTTAATACCAATATTATAAAGAGACAGGGGTTGTTCTATTGAACGTGCTAATTTACTATATTAGCCGTAGTGGCTGAGTGGCTCGAGCATTTGCCTGCAACACAAAGGTTGCAAGTTCGAATCAGGAATGTACCAATGAGTTTTCTGACTTATACAGTGATTAGTCATATCACGAGCTTTACAGTAAAATAAAAAATCGAGAGGAAACCTGCATACGTATAACAATCAAAGATATATGTATAGTCGTGCTTGAGTAAACGGCGGTGGACCCACCATCTGTCACGTTGGCACCTAAAATATTTATCTGGTTGAAAGTGGGTGTATGGGATGCACACCTGTACACCTCTGCCTACTCCTTCGGGGATTTTTGTGGGAAGGTGTGCGGATATATTATTACTAGACTATAAAGGTTAGACGATATATCATCATACTATGTTGCGGTGTGCAAGGGTGCGGAGCTATAATAAATAATATTTCGCATATAAATACTGTATGTATCTCCAAAAGAAATACATTATATTAAGTTAGCAGGTGAAACCGCAAGGCACGGCTAGTAGCTTTAAAATTAGCATTGGCCTCGAACTGTCAGTTAGCCCGCGATACGTCGACTGGGAGCTGAGTGATAGCAAACTCCCCGACCGCGTTTGAGTAGACGCATTAGGAGGTGCGTTTCGGCACGTCCTCTGGTTCTACGTGACTGAAGGCTCTAGATGCTTAGAGCCCCAAAATGAAGGTTCGGTATTTTTACTGTTCTTGCAGTGACTTTTCATCCTTCATTATTTTATGAATTTAAAGTCTATGCTAACGCACTAAAATGTTTTTCATTTTTACTTTATTAAAGACAAGCGGCCTGTCCCTACTCACGGGTGGAAAAATTTTGCATAAAATTTATTTCCTTTTGCAATTAAAATAGCCTATATTAATCAGTGATAATGTAGCATTCAAATGGTGACAGTATTTTTGAAATCTGTTCAGTAATTTTTGAGCCAATTCCTTCCAAACATACTTACATACAAATCTTTCCTCTTTATAATATTATTAGTATGGATGAAGATCTTCTCTGAACATACCACAATGCCCTTCATGAAGCTAAGAGTCGTAGCAGATGGAGGGCAATCGTACGAGAGAAACTGATGCAGCAGGGGAGTCACGACCCTCAGTAATGAGGAAAACGACGCGAGGATGGATGGAAATATTAATTAACAAAGTTATACCTCCGGCGGAAAGTGGGTGTGTGGGTATTACCTATACACCTCTGCCTACCCCTTCGGGGACCCTTATGGGAAGGCGTGAGGATATATATATTTATATATATATAAATAAACAAAAACATTTTGGAATCTTCTTGACTGGAACATCAATAAAATGTATATATACGGAGCCGTGGTAGCCGAGTACTACCTTTTTGGTTGCAATTCTTACAAAAATTGCAACCAAAAAAGGATTGCAAGTACTAATCCCGACCAATGAGTTTTTCTGAAGTGAAGTATAGTGATGAGACACACCACTTACGATTAAGGAAAACATAGTTTTATCGAGTATGTAGGTAATAGTCGTGCTTGAGTAAAAATATATCTCCGGCGGAAAGTGTATCTGCACACCTCTGCCTACCCTTCGAGGTAATAGCACACGCGTACACCAGTCACTATAAAATTCAATTATAGAAATCCAGAATTTTCCCCGTAACATAGCGTACACACCCTTCTTCCGATTCACAGAATTTTAAATTCCCTCTGATTCCCCATATAGGCATTTAGCCATAAAAACGTAGTGTATACACCGACCTGTTACCATGTACACACAATGATTCTGGAATGGGCTCACGGAAATTGTCCTTTGAAAAGGATAACGTGGTTGATTATACAAGTATTTGAAGCCTTGTGAAGATAGTGAAGGGATCGGAATCACAGTGAATACGTTTTCATACGGTCGCTTTGGAATAAATAGTGAACCTTTTTTAGTTTAGGATGAATAAAAATATGATATCATTTCTGAATATTGCATACCTACGTCATATTTATTCCCTATGCATTACTTATTTTATATACATATACATATTTTTATTATAAAAAGATAAATCAGCCTGATGGTAAGCAGTTACCACAGCAGACAGACACTTTTTAATAATTTATTTATTTCCAATACAATAGTGTAGCACAATTAACACATGTTATTACACAATATAAATAACGTAACCTTTGTGAATTTGCTCAAAGAACAGGAGAACAAATTTATATTCTCTGCACCTAGGTTCAGTGTATGTACTATTAAAACTGACAAATAAAGTTTTTACATACATATCGTCACGCCGAGTAGACCCGAGAGTAGAACGCCAGTTCTATCTACGTTCACATAACTCTTTTGCTTAATTCATATACATCAATATGCTCAGACCTGCGCCGGAATTAGGTACCCAATAAATAAAGGTTTTATTACTCCTAAAATTCTTACATTTAACTATTCATACAGGTAAACTTATGCAAAGTTGGAAAATCAACAGAAAAAGAAACAAATCAATATTTTCTGTAAATGTATATTGTCTAACTTTATTATTATTTTATTTTTACACAAATCGTTTTATATAGTTATTGAACGCATGGCGGTACGTATCATGAAATATAAAATTACTTTCACGACTTTTGCCAAGAAAAGTTGTATGCAATGTTAAATCTATGCAGATGTTGTAATATGATCTTTCGTTTCGTATCGTCGCACTATAACTCAGATGCATCGTCCCTAACGTTTCACGCAAACTCCATTGTAACCGATCTTTTTAGAAGCACTCGTTGTGGCTACGCCTGTCACTTGCAACTCATTTTGCATTTCCAAGCCACCGCCGCAATATGCACAATACATTGATATAGGATTTCTGGAAGATTTTGATATTTAACTTATCTAGCAACCTGCATTGTAATGCGGACCAGAAATCAATGTCTGAATTTTACTTCTGCTAAATGGTAGCTAGAAATAATTAAAAAGCATTTGCAAGCAGTTTAATAAACCTGTTGTTGAGTTACGAAGTTAATAAAGACGGGTGTGAGATAATGCCTGTAGGGTCGGTAACGCGTCAGCGATACGCTTAGTGCTCCGAGCGTCTTTAGTTGGTGGTGGTAAGCTTATAGTTGGCTAAATAATAAAAATGAAAATTTGATTTCATTCGTAATAATATGATTAATATACGTACACCCACTTAGTACCAATCGTGATAAATAAAAGTTCACACATGACACTTCCATGCGGACCGATATCAACGTAGAAAATATAGAGTATAGAAAAGCTAGCATATACCCATTTCTAACTCTTTTCGAATTCAACTCACTTCAGAAATGTGCGCAGTGAATGTGACGTTTGAACAGCGCAGAGCGCTATGTCGATTAAAAGCTCACTCATCGTTTGTACACCGTTTGAGATAGAGTTTATGTCGCTGCAACCCCAATTCATTTAGGCTTTACTGAAATATCTAGCAATTTGTGCGATAAAAAGTAATTTCTTCAATATATGACAAATAAATAAATGGAAGATCTATGGCTGACGAGTGGTTCGATTAGGTAATCTCCTGCAAAACAAAGACTGCAAGTTTGTAGCCCAACTGTAGCAATGAGTTTGTTCTGAACAGAAGTACAGTGATTATTCACACTGTGATGAAGAAAAAAATAGAGAAGAAACCTACATACGTTTCAGAAGAGCATAAGAGAGAACTGTATAAAAACGGCGATACTTGCCATCTGTCACGCGGCCACCTAAATATATCTCCGAAAAAAGAGGGTGTCGTTACACCTCTGCCTACCCCTTCTGGGAAGGCGTGAAGATATTAACATATATGAATTTGTTCAACTAATCCTGAGCTTACGGGCTGAAGGCAATTAGGAGTTTTGGTACAATGTAAGCTCAAAGCGACCGATATAAAGTCACAAATAGTACAAGCCATACATAGCAATACATCATACCTTTGGTTTAAGCGTCTATAGGCTTTAACTAATTATGAACATATGAGCTAATTATACTAATTATGCTGCTGGCAACTGTAGTTGTTATTTATTAGTAGTAGTACATTATAATTAAGTGCTTCGAGCAGTCGCCTTCAACACAAAGATTGCAAGTTCGAACCCCGACTGTAAAGAGATTTACCGACTTTAAAAGCACAGTAATTATTCACGAGGTTTACAGTGAAGGAAAACTTTGAGAGGTAACCTGCATACGTTGGAGAAAAATATCAAAGGCTTACATATAGCCTTGCTTGAGTAACAGCGATGGAATCGCCATCTGTCACGTTGGCACATAAAATATATCTCTGGCGGAAAGTTGGCGTGAAGGTATTGCCTACCGCTTGAGGGAATGCGAGAAGATAATATGAAGAAAAATACATATATAATATGAATATGTACATAATATTATATATGTTTTATAATGTTTAACAATACTGTATCAGCCATGCTAAATATTGTATAACGAGTTGTTTTTACACGAAACGCGTTTTCTTTCCTTCCTTATCGGCTTGAGCTGATTAATTATTCATTTTCCACTTAAAAGGTTAACATCACGCGTAAAATGAATACAGCCATTTCGTTGCCTTTATTTTATAGAATTACGAGCTTTGGTTTCTCTAAAGGTAGTTAATTTGTTATTGCTATAGACAATTTTAATTTTTCTTTAGAAAAATCGTAATATCAGACTAAAGCCAATTGGTCGTAAAAATATTTACCTCAATTGTGGGAAATAGACACATAAATGTATATCTCTCATAATTCCTAAGACAATATCAGCGAGCGATCAAAGAAACAGAGCCTGAAGTAATGTTAATCTTAATTATAATAACATTACAAAGCAATCTGGGTATTATTGTACAGACAATTGTTTTTCTAACAAGCAAAATTGACATCTAAGAGGGGTCAAAATATCTCAATTTCGGAAGGTAATGAAAAATGAAACGAGGAAGATTAATTGACGTAAAATTAAAACAGTCAAGATTAAATCTAAAACTTCTATAAAATCTTGTCTCGAGCAAATTAGTTGAGTTTACTTCTTAACTAACGAAAGTTGAATCTCATAAAATGTACCTACCGTCATAAAATGGAGTAATTTGTTTTTCAACAGACTGAAATGGAAACAAGTCAGTTGTTCTACACAATCATTTTACGCCGAGATTAATGAGGTACGGTAAATGAGATTGAATACTTGCAATTCACAAGAATAATTATAAGCCTTGGTAACGATTTCAGTGCTATGAATTGAGGGTTTAAAATGGTTTTTACACTTGATCAAACTTATATTGACTTAAAGACTAGGTACCGACAAAAAATATCTCGTAATAAAAGCTGTTCAATTAATAGGCATTGAAAAAAGGACTTATTTGATTTTACTTCGAACGGCCCTGATACTTTTTCTGTAATACTGGGAATCGAAATCAGCTCAAAGTCGAATGAAGTATCATTCATTTCATTTTATAAATGATAAGCGAAATTTTGTGAATGTTTTTCTGAACCTATTTTTAACATAAAAAAAAATAATAGAGTTGTTAAATTCTATATCTACATCTACATCTGATTGTAAAGATGAAGAAAGGCATGTTACGTTGGTTTAGACACATAGAAAGGATGAGTGAAGAAATATTGACGAAACAGATATACAAAGCAAAAGTGTGTGCAAGAAGAGGCAGAGGAAGGCCAAGTTCCAACTACCTGGATCAAATAGATCGGACTCTGAAGGACGGGAACGTTAAGATTACTCGAAACCGACGAGCATGTATGAAGAGACTGATGAATGTGGACGAAGCGAAACAGGTATTAAGTCTAGAGAGAACTGGCGCTCTATACTCTCTGCCTACCCCGTTAGGGACTTGGCGTGATGATATGTATGTATGTATGTATGTAAATTCTACATTTGTTACTTTATTGCTTCAGTTGAGTTTTAGGTGAAGATAAGGTAAAAAAATATATTTTGATTGTTTTTTTTTTTACTTCCATTTGCTTCTTTTCATTATGTGCTATCACATAATATTTGAGAAATAGTTCTATTTTCTGAAGCAACTTTTACAACTGTATACATAGATCCAACTGTACGAGTAAGTGTTAAAAATATATTTAAAAATCTTATTGAGCCGTAGTGGCCGAGTGGTTCGAGTACTTGCCTGTGACACAAACCTCGCAAGTTCAAATCCCGACTGTGCTTACACAGTGATTAGTCACACCACGAGCTTTACGGTGAAGAAAAACATCGGGGGAAAACCTTGAGATACGTTTGAGAAACAATTCAAAGGCGAATAACGGTGACGGACTCGCCATCTATTACGTTGGCACCTAAAATATATCTCTGGCGGAAAGTGAGTGTGTGGGCTATACACCTCCTTCGGGGACTCTTATGAAGGAAGGCGTGAGGATATATATTAAGGAATCTTATATTTTATAAGGATTGATTAACATAGCAAATAGTTTAATAAATAAATATAATAATAATATATCCTCACGCCTTCCCACAAGGGTCCCTGAAGGGGTAGGCAGAGGTGTATAGGTAATACCCACACACCCACTTTCCGCCAGAGGTATAGTAGGTGCCAACGTGACAGATGGCGAGTCCATCGCCGTTACTCAAGCACAACTATACATACGCCTTTGAATTTCTTCTCAGACGTATGCAGGTTTTCCTCTCGATGTTTTCCTTCACCGTAAAGCTCGTGGTGTGACTAATCACTGTACTTAAGTTCAGAAAAACTCATTGGTACAGTCGGGATTCGAACTTGCGACCTTTGCGTCGCTGGTAATTGCTCCAACCACTCGGCCACCACGGCTTTTTTTAATAATTAATCCTAAATAAGCAATTGTATCAGTATGTCTGTCCTCCGGAATTAGTAAGCTCTATGAGTTTCTGTCTGATGAGAGACTTCTGTCGTCTTGTTTATCGTTAAAAATGGAGTAGGTACTAGGATAACATAAATCGAGTATTCCGAGGAGCCGTACGATTTTTAGCCACCGTTGGTCAACAAAAAACATGCTAGCATCAATGTAACCTTGATACGCCCACAACGTGCTCGTACGTCCGACTATCGGTAGATTACCATAAGCGATGTTCACAACAACCTAACGTTGGATCAAGGAGTTGAAATCTCTGTCGGAATACCATATCTTAAAGGTTTGGACGTGATCCTATTTACATAATAGGGCTCTCGGCCTTTCTTCTATGTAAATGTGGAGTTTTTCGCTCTGAGCCCGAATGGTATTAAGTGTAAAGACTAGGGATGATTGATACGAAACGGAGCTGTTACATCGATGATTTATGGATGTCGCACTTACGTGATAGTAATGCGTACTATTGTTTATATTGATAGTTATTGAAAGTGACAGAAGCATTTATAGAATTGGGACTCTTTTAAGATTATGCACTCTCTTAGAAGTCGGTGAAGATCTAAGTGTAATAATATGTACATTTCTCTGAAGATAGTCTGCTGCTAACTTGATATGTGTCGAGTTGTTATCCGTATTCGGTGCCTATCACTTTCACGCGTCTTTGAATTTATTTTCTTTACCCTGTGTCACTTCAAGGTTAACCTCGAAAACACATTGCCTAAGTTAAATATTATTTCAGCCTACAGTATTGGCGTTACAGATTAAAAACTTAATCACACCTCTAGTTTTTCAACTTATTTTCTCTACTCAAATTCTATTGAAGGTAAACTTTTTAAGCCCATTGCATCAAATCAATAGGATGCCAAATAGGATTTAAGTCTACAAAATTAACTGTACAGATTTAAAACTTGGCCAACACAACCACATTATTTTTAAAATATCACAGTAAAACTTTGAGAAACATAGTAGCAATATCTTTGAGAAACGATCAAAGGTCGAGAAAATAATTATTTGTTCTCGATGTGTTGGAGACTGGAATGAGAAATTCTACTTATGTATTTTTATAGATAAAGACATTTACGAAATGTTAGTTTTCTGAGAGTCTGGAAGTCATGTCACTTGTTACGATAGCACTCAAATATGTTCGTAATAGGAAATATAAACGACGCCCTCCTAAGCTGTTCTTAACAAAAATAGAGTCGGTATTATTTTCTCTGTATTACTTTCTGTTGTAAGCAGGTGTCAAATATCAAGCTTAGTCTTTCTTAATCTTATAAAGACGTCTATGTTGTTTGCTTGAATTCGTTAATCTCAGGTAATTCAAAACTCACAAGTAATTTTTCAAATAATAATTTATGTGAAAAACAACTGGCATGAACAAGGGTGTGGTTGTAATGATGAAGAAAGGCAAATGAAACAGATATACAAAGCGAAAGTGTGTGCAAGAAGAGGCAGAGGAAGACCACGTTTCAACTACCTAGACCAAACCGATCGGACGCTCAAGGACTGGAACGTCAAAAGTACTCGAAACTGACGAGCAGGTATGAAGAGACTGATGAATGTGGACGAAGCGAAAGAGGTATAGATGGGAGAACTGGCGCTCTATTTTCTCTCGCTACCCCGTTAGGCACTCGGCGTGATGATATGAATGAATGTATGAAAGTCACTTTAAGTATTTTTAAAGAAATTACGGTCTCGCACGGTTTCAAATGAGTTTCTTTCGTCGAATTCTCAGGATGTGAAATAAACTCCCTGTTGAGCTTTCTTAGAGAGTACAGCATGGAGTTCTTAAAGAAGGGTGTGAAAAGATTCCTACAGGGTCGTAAACGCGCGAGAGATACCCCTGGTATTGCAAACATCTATAGGTAGCGGTAACCGCTAACTATCAGGTGGGCCGTGTCCTTTTTTGCCAGTTCAATGGTATAATAAAAGGTATCACTAGAAAAATATAAGGTACATTTGAAAAATAAAAATCGAGAGGTGGAATATACAGCTTTTATTGATTTTTAACTACACTAACTTTATAACGAGACGATTTTTCGCTAATATCACGAATAATAATCTAGCAAATAATTGAAAAAAAAAAACTATACTGTAGTTCGTTTACTATATTAACCTATCATTATGCTACTACCTAAGAATGTCGAGTATTAATAAATATGTAATCAATACGAGTACATAATATAAGTAGCAGGTGAAAACTTCACTTCAAAACTTCTACTACCGATTTATATCTGAGTTGATTTCTAATCTAAGTCTGTTGTGATGAAATCTCTTTATTTCCAATAAAACGGGTTCGCGATATATTACAAGTCTCCAGCGTATATTAAATGACAAAATATTGGTCCAGTTTTGTGTTCTCATAACTGCCAGTTGGCGTAATCAAAAGTTTTCGTATAAACAACGCTCGTTTTCAACAGAATCCTGTATCCGAATACATTTGGGAGGTATTAACAAGGAGGTTTGTTTACTTTCGCGTCATGTCAATATTATATTTGCAGTCGTAAAGTTCGCAGTTTGGCTATTTCTATTCACCATTGTTTGTGAATAGATTGTTGGCTTACAATAAATAAATATGTGTCCGGATCCACATATGCGTTATAGTGAATGGGTGTAGGAGCTGATAACAATGTGTGGTCGTAAATCCAATAAGTTATAATGCCTCATTTTATTGTTTAACAAAATGGCAGATACCAATTCCTGCGGGTGTAGCAAGGAGCGCTATATTACATAATTCTCGCCACATGCTCACACGAGGTTGCCTTTCATACTCGACTGGGTAAAATGTAATACTATCTCGTGGATATTTCGTTTGTCTACATTCATATTAAAAAGCTTTATCCTTTTTAATATGAATGTAAACAAACGAAACTCGACTGTGTGTTTGTCATATTGATTGTAATGGAAGGATTTACTCATAAACTCCTTAACCCATTTAAAGTTATTTAACCTTTGGAAAGAGCATAAGTTTCAGAAGCAGTTGTATGTGGATGGACTCCATCTGTCACCTAAAACATATCTGGCGGAAAGTGAGTGTGTGTGTGTGTGTAGTACGACCTGCACACCTTTGCCTATCTCTTCAGGGTCCCTTGGCGTAATGATATACCTATGATTATATATACGAGGAAGTGGATTAAACTGATTTATTTATATCATTTATCAGGAATGTGTTCAATTTCATGTCTTTGAACAATTACGGGCAATTTATTCACTACCTCTCTGTCCGAGTCCAAATACTGAAAGCAAAGTTGAGTGAGATGGTTTCCTTTTGTTCTCATTTGCAACTCGGTGTACATACCAGTCATACTGTAACGGACTGCGCTCTGTTTTATGTGTACTTGAGGCCGTTGAATGGATACCATTTTTATAAAAGCCGATAATACTTGCTATCATGGTACGTGAATGGCAATATGCGAAATAAATGTTTATTTTTTATTGACTTTATCGTTTTGAGACAGTAATATCACGCATATAGTAGATAGATGTCATGTTTATATTTTTGGAGCTATTTGTATATTAATATATAATAATATACTTTCTAGATTAGAATAGACTAGTTTTTTTTTCTAAATTTATTCAATAAGCATCGTACCTATCCTTTCTTCATTCTTCATGCCTTCCATAACGGTCCCTTAAGGGGTAGGCGGAAGCAATTTCCACCAGACATTTATATTTTAGGTGCCAACGTGACAGATGGCGAGCCACCGCTGTTACCCAAGCACGACTATATGTACGCTCTTGAATTTCGTCTCAATGAAGGAAAACAGTAAGATTAAACCTGCATATAGGTTTCCTTCACCGAAAAGCTCGTGTGACTAATCACTGTACTTAAGTTCAGAAAAACACATTGGTACAGTCGTGATTCGAACTTGCAGTCTTTATATTTCAGGATCAAATCCGGTCCCGCACCTCGGCCCTCTGTGTGCCAATCCAGTTAATTTTTATTATTATTATTTTTTATTGAAAGAATCACCAACAATTTGTCACATCAATACGTGCATAACAGAACAATTACATATATTATAGACTAATAATGAACAATAAATAACTTCTAGGTGACCACCGCATACAAAAATATATTTGTACAGTTCGTAATAAATTTTTTTTCACGCTTTATTCTTATCTGAATTACGAAGACACAAAATATTATTTGATAATATTACAAAAAAGATAGCTTAAAAGAACAGAGTAATGATGATACATCTAACTTAATTATCTATAACTGTGCCAAATTTCATTGTATTCCGCTCAGTAAGTCTTGCGTGAGAAAGGAATTAAATCAACTGTGTACATTTAAATACCACGTAGTGTATCTCTCAGCCTACTTGCAGAAGTGACAGCTCAGAATCCATCCGGCACTTTTTGTATTGTGTAAGTTTTGATTAAAACCACTGTCAGCCTACAGTTGTGTCACTTTGACATTTCTCCTTGTTTGTCATAACACTGGCCGATCACATGGCGTGTTCGTTCCTTTAAAGAAACGTTTAATCCAATATTAAATATAGACATAGCTTGTTTCGACATACGAATTAATATGACGAACAACTGATTCGATTAATAAAAACTTTCTGCATTCGATAGCCCGTTTAGTGGGGAAGGAGCGGCTTATAATAAATCATATATATATATTGGTTTAAACCGGATAAAACAGCGGGGAATAGTCTTAAACAACGTATGCATGTATGGCTATCAGACTATATTTCCTGTATTTTTCCTTATATCACTATATGAATTTAATTCTCATCACAACAGATGTTTTCTCAATGTCTATCCCAGGTAACACTATTTTATTCTTCGTCTGTGGATATTCAGTCTGATGTTGAGATGTTGTAATAACAACATTTGCTTACTGACAAACATACGAGTATCGATATTTTTCCTCACAGACGTATTTATCGTAGTGAAGTGACCTATGGACCATAAGATTTTGTTCTACACTATCGCATTGGGGAAACCTGTAAAGATAGTTGTTAGTAAGAATAAAATAAATAAATAAAAAAAACACGTTGTGAATAGGCTTGCGACCAGGGCTTGAATCGACGACCTTAAATTTACTACTACTCAAACCATTCAGCCACCACGAGTCTTCAATAAGTATATAATAAATAAAAAAAAATAGTATCGTGGATACAATCTATTAGCTATATTGAAACAGAAAATTTTTTGAAAGAACATTAAGTAAGACTTCATTAACCTAACCTCAATAATAACAACCCATTAAACAAACATTAAACACACACACACACATTCACACACACACACACACACACACACACACACACACACACACACACACACACACACACACAAGCTAAACTTATTTTGTATTCAGTTTTATTTTTATTGTACAAAACTACGTAAAACCAATCGGCTGGAAGAGCGTTGGCAACCTGCTACAGGTATTACTACTTACTAGGATTGTCATCACAAAATTATTGCTATGTAACATTTGTTAATGAAAATAAAACATTTTTATTTTATTTTATTTTTATTTTATATAATTATTTATATCCTCGAACAGGGTACGATTAACGTCGTACACACCCCCTGTAACGACAGGGCGTACGGTGCGTATGAATATTCATTCAGTAATACTGTGACGTGGCATAAATTTACTAGAATATAAAACATTATGAGCCGCGTAAAAAGTGTATATATTTTTACTAAAGAGTAAAACACGTGTATATTTTCAAATGTGTTTGTTTGTATTTCAAACCTATAACATACCAATACATTAAAGTTACTGTGGATCACGAATAACGGGATATTCAGTTTTGTTGCTGGTCTTTTTGGACAGCATAGTTGGAAGTAACTGCGCTAGCAGTACAAAGGAAGAACAGATACATTTTTGTTTGTTCTCAATTTCTAAAACGTACTTTTTAAATTTCTACACATACACATATACAAATTCTTACATAAACATAAGTATTGCTATATAATTAAGACATAAAAGTCTCGATATCTAAGACAGGTATTACTTGCTTAGAAGGAGACTCCGGTCACTATGTACATTGATGAATTAAAGTCTAGAGAGGTCATGTAATAAAGATCCTCACGCCTTCCCACAAGGGTCCCGGAAGGGTCAGGCAGAGGGGTATAGGTAATACTCACAGACCCGCCAGAGAGATATTTTAGGAGCCAACGTGACATATGGCGAGTACATCGCCGTTACTCAGCACGACTGTACATACGCCTTTGAATTTCTTCTCAAACGTATGCAGGTTTCCACTTGATGTTTTCCTTCATCGTAAAGCTCGTGGTGTGACTAATCACTGTACTTATAATATAATATATCCTCACGCCTTCCCATAAGGTCCCCGAAGGGGTAGGCAGAGATGTATAGGTAATACCAATCACTGTAGCTAATTTCAGGAAAACTCATTGGTACAGTCGGGATTCGAACTTGCGATCTTTGTGTCGCAAGCAACTACAAGAAACCCTCGGCCACCACGGCTCTACAATAAATATAATAATAACTATTCAACACGCAGTCAGACTCGGGTGAATGGTTACCAGATGTTAAGACGAAGCAACAGCTAAACGACTTACGCAACCATTTCATGAATGAGGCTCAATTACAATATTGCCAAACTTTTAAGGCTCCTTAGAGACCTTGAACGATCTACTAAATAATATGTTAATTGCTACCGAGGACGACGTTTCAACAAACTACTGTACTTGAATATTGTAGGCTAGGAATACCCTGTTCATCTGCGTTACATCGGACTATTCGCTCATTTGTAAAGTAGTAGGATGATTTATATGGCGTTCCTCAATAAAAAGTCTTTCGAATGTATCTTCCCGCCTTCCCACAAGGGTCCCCGAAAGTGTATTCAGAAGTGAGTAGGTAGTACCCACACGACCACTTTCCACCAGATATATATTTTAGATGCTAACGTGACAGATTGCGAGACCATCGCCGTTACTCACGCACGACCCTACATGTGCCCTTGATTTTCTTCTCAAGCGTATGCAGTTTTCCTCTCGATGTTTTCCTTCACCGTAAAGCTCGTGGTGTGACTAATTGGTTTCACTTCAAAAGAAATAATGCGAAGCTGGTTATAGACCACTAAAACAATAGATAAAATTATTTTTTATCTCACGCTGAGTACCCGTTAGTTTAATATGTATTAATAAATTATAATTAAATTAGAAGCCTTTATTTCCAATTCATCAGTAGATAAGCGAAACCATAGGTAAGACCGCTATATTATAGGAGTTTAATGAAGTTGATTAATTACGCGTCGAGTTCTTGGGGTCTAATTCATCATAATTATATGAAGCGATCATATTGCGATGTTAACTAAACGACCATCAACCTCTGGTTGCTTGAATAATTTAAAACGAACGCACCCTTGGAGTTAAAATTTTAAGCAACTCGGACGACCAATGGCCTATTTCTATGTAAGTATGTTTGAAAACTGGCGTGATGGCCGAATGGTTTACGTAGGGACCTGCAAAATTAATCCCTGAAATTTGATATAGTGATTAGGCGCACCACCGGCTTTACGGTGCAGGAAAACATCACAGACAAACCTCCATACGCTCAATTATTAAACGTCAATATTTTGATATAAAGCCTCTTTTAATACATTTTTATTTTTGGATAGGTTATGGATTATGTGCGTAAAAACAAAATTTCTTTTCTACATTATTATTATAAAGAGGAAAGATTTGTATGTAAGTATGTTTGTAAGGCATTGGCTCAAAAAGTAGTAAACCGATTTATAAAAATTACTTCACCATTTGAATGCTAAACGATGACTGATTAATATAGGCTATTTTAATTGCAAGAAATAAAAATGTTATGCCAAAATTTAAAAAAAAAATGTCCACCCGTGCGAAGACGGGACGGGCCGCTCGTAGTCAATATAGTAGTCTGCAAGTATTTGACGAATCGTATTATTGGCGGTCTTTTAGAAAGCAACAATTATATGACAAGGATCAGGTTACAGAATGAGCTTTCATAATGACTCCATTATATAACATACTCGTGTTGCCAGGTTACATGGTAATTGCTTTGTGTTAAAATCGGATTACCAGCCATATGGGGTTACCCATATTGGACGCTTATGTCATCTAAGTTTGGAATAAAGGTCAGTGACGACAAGGACCTAAGTGATTAAATAATTATGGATAAAAAAATAACAAATAGCTATCTTTACGATATTGCTTTCCCCTGCAATTCGCTTCAGATATTTTATTGGGATATAAAAAATATGAAATATTTCGCAAATCAACTGGCGTGAATGAGGGCGTGATTGTAAAGATGAAGAAAAGCATGTTTCGTTGGTTTGGACATATAGAAAGGATGAGTGAAGAAAGATTGACGAAACAGATATAAAAAAGCAAAATTGTGTGCAAGAAGAGGCATAGGAAGACCACGTACCAACTACCTAGATCAAATTGATCGGACGCTCAAGGACGGGAATGTCAAGAGTATACGAAACTGACGAGCATCTATGAAGAGACTGATGAATGTGGACGAAGCGAAAGAGGTATGTAAGTCTAGAGAGAACTGGCGCTCTATACACTCTGCCTATCTTGTTAGGGACTCGGCGTGATAAAATGATGATGATGATAGTCGAGTGACTCGCGCGAGCCTTATCCGAATCAGAATCGAGGAAACTTCTTAGTTAGCATACGTAACTCAAGAAAGAGATAGATAGTAAGAGCCAGCACGGCTCTCGTTGTATAACTATGGTTATAGTATCTATATAATTCAACATCAACTGTAAATCATGAAATCCGACATTGAATATCTATTAGTGTGTGCCAGCTATTAAATAAAAACATATATATTCCACCATTTTTATTCGATACCAATAACAATAAAAGTTCATTGGTAATCGCCGGTTGTTCCAATAAAACCTTAAAATAACATTTACGGCCCATTAAAGCATAATGTGTGAGAATCATGCCCATTTGTCAATGTCAAACGAAATAGCATTATTGAAAATAAATCGCTTATTATATAATGTAGCAATTGTTTTTCTCATTGTGACGAAAAAGCCGTGACGACGTGGAGGAACTTATGACTCCAACGATTGGTGATACGGTGACAAAGACCAACAATGGAAGAAAGCAAAGTCTTAGTGTTTAAACTAAACTAAAAGTCAACCTATATATATATATATGTATGTGATACCGACTGCCTCTCGGCGAAATATAGGTATTACTACACCTCTCTCGAAGAACATCTCCAGAGAGCATTAGGATCCTTGGGGTCGATATTTCTAGCGACGTTCAGTTCCATGGTTATTTAGAGGACAAGGCTAAGCTGGCGTCGAGGAAGCTCGGTGTGCTCAACAGAGCTAAGCAGTACTTCACATCGCAACAAAGGCTGCAACTTTATAAGTCAAGTTCTTCAAGAAGGGTGAGAAAAGATTCCTGCAGGGTCGGCAACGCGCGAGTGATAACCCTGGTGTTGCAAGCGTCCATAGGCGGCGGTAACCGCTTACCATTAGGCGGACCGCATGCTTGTTTGCCACCCAAGTAGTTTAAAAAAAAAAAACTCTTTTTACCTCTTCTTTGATTGATTGATCTTCAGTTTTTTTACGGCCGGAAGCGAATATAGGCAAATAATAGGGCAGTGATGATGAATTAAAACTAATATATGGAAATTCAAAAACTAATTATGTGATACAGACTGCCTCTCGGCGATATTTAAGTTAAATTACTTCACCTCTGTTTACCTCTTCAGCAAAAATAGGCAAATAATGGGGCATTTTAAAATAATGTATGGAAATTCAATAACTTATTATGTCATATTATTACATTTTAAACGAGTAAATGCAATCAATGAATAAATGATGTTACAATCGACAGAGATACGACCGCCCGAGATATATTCAACGTGACAACGTGAGAGAGATTATACATTCGCCTTTGAATTTTTTCTCCAAGGTTTCTTCTCGATGTTTTTATTCATCGTAAAGATCGTGGTGTGACAGTCACTGTACTTAAGTTCTGAAAAACTCATAGGTTCAGTCGCGATTCGAACTTGCAATCTTTGTGTTGCAGGCGACTGCTCGAACCACTAAGCCAGCGGCCTAATTTATTGTTATTCCATAGCTCAATGCGTACTCAGGTATTGTAGACCTTGTGTAATCATTACCATAACGGGTAACGATTGCAGTCAATCATTATAGTTACCAAATGTGGCTTCCAATATTATTCTCCCATCACTTACCAAAAGCCGTTGTAGCAAACGAGCATCACCATATGCTAACATTAGCCCCACAATATGTGAAAATGAAATCCCACATATTATATTGTAAGGGATCCAATAACGGCCACGTGGAACATCTGCGAAAAGAAATTTATTATTATACTAGCCTAAAGCGTCGCGGCTTGGTCCGTAATATTTGGAGTTTACTCTCGGATTAGCACTGAAGGAGTATTTTTATGGGAAGCCACAGACCAAGGAGGATAGTTATGTCCGTGTGGGATTAATGCCCTTTATTTCTTCAGCTATGCTTTGTGGTTCCATTTCGTTTCCTCTTTTCCCTCAAATGAGATAATATTAAATTGTGATTATTATTATTCATGTAAAATTGGGAATATAATTTTACACGTCAAATTCCACTGTTTCTTCTATGGAATTGATCAAACGCTCAAGGACGTGGATGGCAAGAGAACTCGATATCGGTGACCATATGTATTACGATTCTGAAATATGTAATTGAACGAAAAGGTCCTAGGATGTTTTTATTTTCAAAAATAAGGTGTAGATTCAGAGTGAGAGGTAGTAGTTGTCATGGGAACGTCAAGAGACCTCGTAACCGGTGAGCATGTATGGAATGTCTGATAAATGTGGTTGCAGCGAAGGGGTTAGTGAATCTAAAGAGAACAGGCACCCTACACTCTGTATGTTAACTTTAGGTACCTTTACCAGCATTGCCTAGTATCAAAAATGCTAGTTTTACATAATATAGCTTGGTTTCCGTTAGCCGTGGTGGCCGAGTGGTTCGAGCAGTTGCCTGCGACGCAAAGGTCGCAAGTTCGAATCCCGACTGTAGCAATGAGTTTTTCTAAACTTAAGTACAGTGATGTCACACCACGAGCTTTACGGTGAAGGAAAACATCGAGAGGAAACCTGCATACGTCTGAGAAGAAATTCAAAGGCGTATGTATAGTCGTGCTTGAGTGATGGACTCGCCATCTGTCACGTTGGCACCTAATATACCTCTGGCGGAAAGTAGGTGTGTGGGTATTACCTATACACCTCTCCCTACCCCTTCGGGGACCCTTGTGGGAAGGCGTGAGGATATATATAGCTTGTTTTCCTAAATTTTCTTATGCCATTTATTCATAGAAGCACTCCGAATATTCTAATAGTTGTGAGAAAAATATGGTATCAAAAATGAGACAGAAAAATCGTGAGGGATTTTGATACTTAAAAAAACCATTTACGTTAAACCGGATTATCGCCCTTTGCGTCTGTGCAGCTGCAAGTTCCGAAGTCACGTATTGATAACATCTGTTCCGGCTGATGTTGACTCTCGCAATGGATCTTGAACAGCTAATGACATATTGAACATCATTCCAAAATCGAGTCAGCTTAGCGAGAGGATTTATTTCGCGTTTTCTAATACCCCATGTCTGAATCAAATTATACAATGATATTCAAATTTGATTCTCATACCATTCAAATTCGCTCGGAATTAAATTCGATATCATCCAAGTATATAACACCATGGAATGAATACAAAATAGATTTTTTTATTTGGGGTGGTTTTAAATGACTGAATTATGCTATTACTAGCTGTGCTCCTTGGCTTACCTTGCATAATATTTTATTCATTGCAAAATGTTGTTCTGAAACGCTAAGCTAATAATCTACTTTTGGTGTGATTTAGTTATAAACCTATATATGTTGTCACAGACTTCACATTTATATTGTTCAGTTGCTCATATACTCAACACCACCAAGCATTTCCTTTGAGATACGTATTAATTAACTTTTTTTTTTATACAAAAAGAGTAGCAAACAAGCGTACGGCCCACCTGATGGGAAGCGGCTTTCAGATAAAGTAGTTTATACTAATTATAAGTGTAGTTACATAAGTGTATTAAAAAATATATTTACGCCTCCCGTAGGGTCTCGAAGGGGTAGGAAGAGTGAAACCACTTTTTACACAATTATGGCGAGTCCATAGCCGTTTTTCACGCACTACTGTAAATTTCTACTCAAACATGTGCAGGTTTCCTGTCGATGTTTACTCCTTTTTTCTTCAGCTATCTGCCAGTAAAGGCACATCAAAATTGGCCCAGCCGTTTCAAAGATTATCCGAAATAAACAGATATGCAGACTTTACTGACCGAATTTAAAAAATATATAGGTATTTTGGTATAATTTTGTACCGTGTATACATCCATATGCATTTAGTGAAAAGCGCCTATTTTTATATAACAAACAGACTCTCCAGCTTTATTTATTTGTATAGATGATATAGTACGCATGCAGACATAAACAATACATGGAAACCCTAAAAATATATCACGCGACTCACTTACAACCACAAAAAGGGGTGTTAGGCAAAACCGCTGTGTTACGTACGCAGTCGAAATTCCCGGTTAACGCTGTGTATGCGTGTTATGCCATGCGTTTTCCTGTAGCCAGGCAGGGGATCGTTGATTTACATACAGGTATGTACTCTGTATTGGAATTATGTTTGATGTTTTTATTTTGTATTTGTTTTTTATCACACGTTAGAATTGCTTTGATCACACACAGGAGTATACATATACATCTATAAATTCTTACTAATATTATAAATGTGAATGTAAGTTTGTTTGTTACGCTTTCACGTAAAAACTACTTAACCGATAATCATAAAACTTTGTACATATATTCTTGGAGGTGTTAGAAGTAACATAGGATACTTTTTATTGAAAAAATAAATCATTTTTACGACAGAAAAAAATGCCGTTTTACTAAAATGGTGATGGCTTATATCCAGTATTAAGACATAGAATTCATTTGAATCTCGAAAGATACAAAGCTCTAATATGATAAAGGCAAAAATATGTATGTTGCTCTTTCCACGCGGGCGAAGCCGCGGGCATAAGCTAGTAATATATAATTCTAATATGCCAATATCTGTATTTTGGAAATATTGAAGAAAAATTATGATCAAGGGCTTACTTAGATAAATTAGAGCAACAGAAGATCAAAAATGCATTTGCATGTTTTTACTAGTCTCACGCAAAATTTATTAAATACAATTTCGCATTAGTATCTATCTTAAAATATGGCTCTATTTTACCGACGGCATATTGTACCTATTAGGTGGCGAAGCGATTGTGTTCCAGATTTTTTTAAATACAGCTGTAATAATATTATTACATCCTCACGCCTTCCCACAATGGTCCCCGAAAGGTACGGCAAAAGTGCATAGGTAGGTAGTACCCACATACCCAATTGCCGCCAGAGATATATTTTAGGTGCCAACGTGATAGATGGCGAGACCATCGCCGTTACTCAAGCACGATTATACATACACCTTTGAATTTCGTCTCGACGTTTGCAGGTTTCCTCTCGGTGTTTTCCTTCACCGTAAAGCTCGTGGTGTGACTAATCACTGTACTTAAGTCCAGAAAAACGTATTGGTACAGTTGGGATTTGAACTTGCAATCTTTGTGTTGCAGGCAACTTATAAATTAGTCTCTATGCCAAATTTCATTCAATTATGATCCGTAGTTTTTGCATGAGAGAGTAACAAACATCCTAAGGCACTTTCGCATTTATAATATGAGAAGGACGTTAGTGGAATCGCAACAAATGCTTTGCGCTATATAGGAACGTTCTGTTGTCGAATACAATCTATTAACGGAACAATAAAGGGCTATTATTCGATTCGGGGCCGACAGGCATGATGCGAACGCTGTAAATCCTCGCACACAAGGCTGGTAGTAAATGCATCGCTATTAGAGCTGCGGAATCCAGCCACTTGATAGATTACGGTGCATCCAGCCGGTTACCCGTTGATGTATCTTGTTGCGAAATGATAGAGTGTTCCTGATTCAGACATAATCCAGGAGAGCAATCGGCCAATTTTAAGAAATGTTCATTTAATTTAGTATGTCTAAAAAACGGTGGCTCTTAGGAAAAAATATCGAGACATTTTTTTATAGGTCTATCTAATCTACAATTTTTGTCTGAGCTAATTTTATAATAAAACTAATAAAAAGAAAATCGTGAAAAACCCGTTTTTGTGACCTTTGACCACGAGTTTTTTTTTACCCCTGCCGGATCGATGAGGACTTTTCACATTTCCTTTATAATAGTGTAATGAATGATCCTACCAATTTTCAGCCTACTGGGAATTTTTGTAACCTTGCATGTCTAAATTGACCGGACTATTAGCAGCGTAAGGCGTAACAAGATCTCCAATTAATTAAACTATATGTTACATGCTTGCACCTGCTTGGTAAATATAACTCTGGCGGAAAGTGGTTGTTTGGGTACTACTAGACACCTCTACATACCCCTTCGGAGAGCCTTGTGGGAAAGCGTGAGGATATATAGACAGTAAGGTTTGGCTTTACTTGGTTTGGCTTCTAGAATTAAGTTATTATTCAATATTATATTAAGTGTAATTGTGTACAGCATCTCAGAAACATAAACATGTATTCCAGTTTGTTTCGTAACATAATTAATATTTTATTGAAATAGAGAGAAACCTTTTATTAGCCTTACAAACAATGTATCATTATAAAGTTTATACTTGTAATAACGCCGTTGAGTTTTTAGTAAATTAAATAAAAATAAAATAGACAAGGTCTATCAAATGCGGATCACAAAAAAATATACCAATTCTATATTTCTAAGATGGTATAAATATACTCGTTACTCGTCCCATTTTTCTTCGTCAAAGTTACAATCAAATAGGTATATACCTAATGTTTTAACTCACTTGTTCATAAGCAAGACTTGTAGCTTTTTTGTTAAATAAATGTTCGTTGTTACAGCGTTTACAAGCTTGTTTTTATTTGTTCTTATTTACATTAAATAAAATAACATATATTTATTTCTTTCCTTTTGCTTATCCATACGATAAATAATAACAGGAAACACGATATCATAATGATTAATTTGAAAAAGAGTATGATATGGAATCTGGGTTTGAAAGGTTTCATTAAACCTTTACCGGGTTGCATGGGCAGTCAAATTGTGTTCTACATTTAAATCGGCATCAGCACATTTAATTGTGCTAGCCATCCTGGGTTTATAATTGTAACATTTTGATTTTGTAGTTTTTTATTAATCGTGGTGGCCGTTAAAAGCCGTGGTGGCCGAGTGGTTCGAGCAGTTGCCTGCGACGCAAAGGTCGCAAGTTCGAATCCCGACTGTACCAATGAGTTTTTCTGAACTTAAGTACAGTGATTAGTCACACCACGAGCTTTACGGTGAAGGAAAACATCGAGGAAACCTGCATACGTCAGAGAAGAAATTCAAAGGCGTATGTATAGTCGTGCTTGAGTAACGGCGATGGACTCGCCATCTGTCACGTTGGCACCTAATATACCTCTGGCGGAAAGTGGGTGTGTGGGTATTACCTATACACCTCTGCCTACCCCTTCGGGGACCCTTGTGGGAAGGCGTGAGGATATTATTATTATTAATCGTGATACGACATACCTCGGCCTACTTTGAGGAGCCTTGAGGGCAGGCATGATGAAATATTTATCGTGATTTCTTAGTTTTTTTATTAATATTTTTCAACTTAATCCTGAAACAGAAAGTTTATTACATACGCTGATGCTTTCTGAACAATGGCGAGGAAGAAAACCATTCTATTCTTTTCGTGACTCAAGGTGCTTAAAGCTCATGACAAAAGGATACCTTTAACACTTGTACGGACTTTCCTTTAAAACTCGTATTGTACATTGAATAACCTAATCTTCGTAAAAAATATGTTCGCTAGGATGCAAAAATAGCTCAGTTTTAAAAAACATGCACGTACATTTTTGTATGAACATAACGAGTCAGCGTAGAAAGCGAATTCGACACGTCCCTACGTTCATTATTAACGTAAGCAAAACTACCTTTTTTACACGTTTAAGACAACCCACAAATCCTTTACACATCGCTAAGGCACTGAGGCACGGATGTGCTTTAATAACGTGTAATATAGAGGCGAGGCGTGAGTTGAAACGACGGGGGTATGGCTGTGGTGATGTGCCCTGCCGAGACGATTTCTTCCACCATTCGATATTCTTATCAGTTAATATTGCTTGTTGTATTTGTTGCGTGAATTTGTCGAATTAATTTGCAATTTGGTGAAGTTTGGCAAGGTTGTGTGTGAAGAAATTATAAGACTTACACTGTACTACTAGATTTAGTCATCTTAAATAGTGCCGTGTTTTATAATTTTATGTAGGGAAATATATTATGAACTAGCTGTGTCCGCGACATCGTCCGCGTGGAATTTAACAAAAAATATTGTTCAGTTTCTAAAATAAAAGTAGCCTAAGTTACTCCTTTTTATATCAGCTATCTGCCAGTGAAAGTCGCATCCAAACCGGTCCAGCCGTTTTAGAGATTAGTCGGAACAAACAGACAGACGAACAGAAATGCAGACAAAAATTGCGAAAAAAAATATTTTGGTGTAAGTACCGTGTAAATACATCCATATGCATTTAGTAAAAAGCGGCTATTTCAATATTACAAACAGACACTCAAATTTTATTACATGTATATAGATAAATATATCTACGAGTACGAGTAGTAGTATCTACGAGTACGAGTAGTCGAAACCGACGACAACCTATTGGTTGTCGTCGGTTTCGACTACTCGTGACTTTCCTATCGTTCATTGTCCGATCGTTTCTATCTAGGTAGTTGGAACGTGGTCTTCCTCTGCCTCTTCTTCCACTCACTTTCGTTTGGTATATTTGTGTCGTCAAGATTTTGCTGTTACTTTCATAGTAATAATAAGTCTTGGAGAAATGCATAATGATTTTGAATGAAAACAGAACTTCACTAGTGCGGTGTGCAGATTGAATTTTCCTGTTGAAACGAAGAAACGCCACAATGAGTGATGCCATGTGTAATCTGTACTGTGCCATAATGCGTGTTCGCTTGATTTAATATCCCTTTATTGTTTTCCGCTGACGTGTTTGCGGTTTTACTTTAATTGCCGATTTGGTCTTGTTTTTCAATACACGAATACCCAACACAATTTAACGAATTCCCAATGTTGCTGTACCAATATTACTGAAGTTAAAACGTTGGTATTTTTTATATCGGTAAAATGGTCTATATAATTATCATCATTGTGAATTAAAGAGTTGGGCTCTTATTGGGCTCTTATTGGCGTCTCTGTTGCAATATAGTATAGTATAGACATTATTTTCTTCTCTAGGGCCTCTTATATAACCACAGTTGGATAAAGACACCGTATAAACAAAATCGCATCTCAACCTGTGACGTTATTCTATCTATAAATAGAATAATTCAAAAGGAAGCTTTATAAGTTTAGTATTTAACTACCCAAAGGGTCCAGAGCAGTAGACAAATATATGAATTTAACGCGAGAGAAACCCCGGAATACAGCTAGCTGTTCATATAAATAAAACATTACCTTTAAATAACGAACATCACAGAAATACAAAGGGAGTAAGGTGACTGTTTAAACGAATACATGCTTACTTAACAATCTGTGTGACACAGTTGTAAGTTAAGTTGCACTCATATGTATCTATCTATATAACATACTCTCCGATATTTGCGGATCATAATTGAACAGCAAAAACACTGAAAGCATTAGTTCAACAAAATTTCTTCATCACGACGTAGCAGAGGGATACTAATTTCGCTTTCCGACCTTTTATTAGTATTTTCCTCGGCAAATCCCTACAAGGAATAAATTAATCAAAGAGACCCTTCGACAGTGAACCCATAAAATGCCCCTGGTGTAATAAAAAAGGAGGATAGGACAGCTAATGTACGATAGCTCATGAGGGATCTCAACGAATGGTCGGGTCAGTTGAAGGTTATATAATGCTCGCCAAATGTTGCGTACCTCTGAATTCCTTTGTCACCAGGTATAAAGAGTTATTTATATTAAACTTCAGTCGGTGGCTGGTTAGGTTGGATTCAATGCTCCATACCCTTTTTTTGTCATAGAAATCCTTCGTTACAGCTCTCAATACAAAAAAAACGGAAAAAAAGGAATTTAATATACACACACACATATGTATAGTATATACATATACTAGCTTATGCCCGCGGCTTCGCCCGCGTGGAGTTCGAAAAAGTAGCCTGCTAGATTCGGTTAAGCCGCTATGCCGCTTTCAGCCAAATCGGTTGAGCAGTTTGGCCGTAAAAGAACCGCAAACATCCAAACATACAAACTTTCGCATTTATAATATTAGTTATATGAACTCGAACATTTGTTACTTAGTCTGGTATTTCCTACCTATTTATATATATATATATATATATATATATATATATACCTAACATAAGGTAAATATATATCCATGGAAGTATGTTGGTATGTTTTTGTTTAGTTCCCATAGTGAGAATATATTTTGTTGTACTTACAGCTTTATAAATTATTTATATCTCACACAATAGTAAGTTAAGTTTAACAATCAATAATATGGGACTGGTGCCTGAGATATGCATTCAATCAATCATCAATCATCAGCCCACACTAGTCCACTGCTGGACATAGCCCCTAATAAGCACCATAGCGCCCTGTCTTCAGCCTGTCGCATTCAGCATCTGCCAGCAGCCCTTCGCAGATCATCATCCCACCTGGTCGGAGGGCGTCCTGCACTACGTTTGCCGAGTCGAGGTCGCCACTGAAGAATACGTTTACCCGAGCAGTTGTTGGTTCTTCGCGAGATATGGCCGGCCCACTGCCACTTTAGCTTGCTAATTCTTTGAACTATGTCGATAGCTTTGCTTCTCTGTCGGATGTATTCGTTTACAATATTTACAGTACCTGTACCTATAGTACTGAGATGTATACAATCAATCATCAATCATCAGCCCACACTAGTCCACTGCTGGACATAGCCCCTAATAAGCACCATAGCGCCCTGTCTTCAGCCTGTCGCATTCAGCATCTGCCAGCAGCCCTTCGCAGATCATCATCCCACCTGGTCGGAGGGCGTCCTGCACTACGTTTGCCGAGTCGAGGTCGCCACTGAAGAATACGTTTACCCGAGCAGTTGTTGGTTCTTCGCGAGATATGGCCGGCCCACTGCCACTTTAGCTTGCTAATTCTTTGAACTATGTCGATAGCTTTGCTTCTCTGTCGGATGTATTCGCTTACAATGTATACAGTACCTGTACCTATAGTACTAACTTTTCTTAGTTCGGGAGGTCTATTTGTGTCTTATAGTCCCAATGTTTATTGTACCATATAATTTAATTCCCATCACGTATTCCATCCTGAGTACCTAAACTACCCTCTTGTCAATACGAAATCAAATTGAGACACACATTAAGCCGAAAGGGCCACCATACGTCTCGTCAGAGCAGCGCTATAAAACTAACAACTAATTTATACTTTCCCAACATAACGGCTCCAAGTGTACGTAAACGTCGAAATGAATGTGCCTATAGGGACCATAAATCCTTAAATATTAAAACTGGGGCACCAGTGACCATAGATACTGGCATAATGAAGACATTCACGACGCCACGGCTAGCGATAAAAGGGATTTTTATTTACCCTTTTGATAATGCATTTGAATTAATGTTTGACAGTGTTTATTAGTTTACTGCGCGAAGTTGTAAATTGTGGTGGTTTGTCAGTTTCTTGCGTGAGTGTATGCGTATGTATTATGCGTGTGTGTGGTTAAGACGTAGGAAAGCCATACATTTTGTATAGTGATTTTATTTTACTATGGCCATTTTAACGCGTAATAACGATGCGTACAGTGTGCTTTTAAGTCAACTAATAGTTCGCGTTGTATTTTTACATACACACAATATACATACGCTTTTGATTTTGATCATTTGCTTTCGAAACAAAATAAATTTCGTATTGTCACTTATCTTATCTTATTTTTCACTAACATTATAAATGTGAAAGTTTGTAAGTTTGGATGTTTACGGTTCTTTCACGGCCAAACGGCTGAACCGATTTGGCTGAAAGTTGAATTGGTGATAGCTTTTACCTAGGAAAAGTACATAGCCTACTTTTTTTTCTGAAAAATTCAATTTTAATATATAATAATGTATGATGTTTCTTCACGGCATAGCGGCTGAACCGATTCTAGCAGGAAAATTTCCAAAGCTTCTTTTTCGAACTCGGGCATAAGCTAGTATATTAATATATATACAATTGCTTTGTTGTAGGTACTCCAATCTCATCCGTTCACAACGACATAATACAACCCTTGAGAGTGCTAAATAGGAACCGATGCCTACTTGCCCTTCTGTTAATCTTTTTAACAGCCCTTTAAGAGATTGCTCACCCTATAAACCTTTGGATCTTTTCTTTCTTAGTTCTAATGAAAATCGTTTAATTTGGTAGGGTTATATCTACCTATGAGTCTATTATCTGAGTATACTTATTTTATCATCGAAGATCGAATTATATATTTATCAACGAAGTACTTTATTCAGATGTCTGTATTATATTTGTCATCTGACAACATTTTAAATTGTAATTAATTGTGTATTGTGTATAATGTATTTGCTACGCAAAACAGTGGCCAGTGGCAGTGGCAGTTAGGTGGCCATACCAAAAATCTTACGTATATTTTTTGCCTTGCATCACGCTCTTAAATTAATAAGATTTTCTCACGCCTTCCCACAAGGGTCCCCGAAGGGGTAGGCAGAGGTGTATAGGTAATACCAACACACCCAATTTCCGCCAGAGGTATATCAGGCGCCAACGTGATAGATGGCGATTCCATCGCCGTTACTCAAGCACGACTTTACATACGCCTTTGAATTTCTTCTCAGACGTATGCAGGTTTCTCGATGTTTTCCTTCACCGTAAAGCTCGTGGTGTGACTAGTCACTGTACTTAAGTTCAGAAAAACTCATAGGTACAGTCGGGATTCAAACTTGCGATCTTTGTGTCGCAGGCAGCTGCCCGAGCCACTAGGCCACCACGGCTTGTAAATTGATAAGAGATACATTTATAATGCCAGATATACCCTTTGATGTATTTCAAAGGATGTCACGGGGCGTTCCGCAACATGTCAGCGATGCAGAATACATTCCACGGATAATTACATACCTTGAGATATCATGAGTATTCCAAGCACCTGAATTCCATTTAATTTGATGACTGTTTAATAGTAACTACTTTATGGTGTCCCACGATTGTGAGGTTTTACGAGCGATTACGGTTTTAAAGATTTTGTGGATATACAAAATATTTAAATCAAGAAGACAAAAAAGAGCCGTGGTGGCCGAGTGGTTCGAGCAGTTGCCTGCGACGCAAAGGTCGCAAGTTCGAATCCCGACTGTACCAATGAGTTTTTCTGAACTTAAGTACAGTGATTAGTCACACCACGAGCTTTACGGTGAAGGAAAACATCGAGAGGAAACCTGCATACGTCTGAGAAGAAATTCAAAGGCGTATGTATAGTCGTGCTTGAGTAACGGCGATGGACTCGCCATCTGTCACGTTGGCACCTAATATACCTCTGGCGGAAAGTGGGTGTGTGGGTATTACCTATACACCTCTGCCTACCCCTTCGGGGACCCATGTGGGAAGGCGTGAGGATATAAGAAGACAAAAATTTACAAAAATATTAACTATCTGGTCTGGATAGTTATTTTATTTATTTTATTATATTTTATTTAGTTATGTAAGTTTATCATGAATTATAATTCAAATATGTAAGGAATATATAGGTAATCCATTATTAAGGTATTCATATTCGTGCTCAATCACACAAATATCCGACTCCGGCAGAAATGGAACCTCACGTTCTCAGCCAGAGCTGAGACCAAATATAAATATTCAAACTTCTTTTGCATAAAAAATATATTGCAATAAATCATTTAATTATATCCTCACGCCTTGATCTCTTTATCATTTATTTATCCTCTCACCTTCCCACAAAAGGGGTAGGCAGAGGTGTATTATACCCGGAAAGTGGTTGGCACACAACCACATTCCGCCAGAGATATATTTTAGGTGCCAACGTGACAAATGGCGAGTCCATCGCCGATACTCAATTATTTTCATTGATTTATTCACAAAAAATATATATTTACATTTATTTTAACACCTCAAGAGCTTACTCAAGTGAGATTCAATAGATTTGGGAAGTATTGCGTCATCGATCACTTCCGATGCAGACTGAACGATCAAATGCACTTACCGAGTAGATTGATCGCAGTTTCGGAATACATTTTATGTTTAAAATTTTAAAGTGGACATTTAATATATAAATAGAGGTGTATAGGTAATACCCACACACCCACTTTCAGCCAGAGGTATATTAGTAACGGCGAGTCCATCGCCGTTACTCAAGCGCGACTATACATACGCCTTTGAATTTCTTCTCAGAGAGTTAACTAATAATTAATAAATTTTCAAGACTACAAAATAAAATTTTGCAATGGTTTATTGTGCATTAAGGTCTGTAGCCTCATCAGTATGAATATAAATATATCTTCTGGCTTTCCCTGGACTATCCCCAAACAACTACTAGTATATCAACTTCTTTTCACATACCTTTACCGCATTAAGATTTGTTGATTTTTTTATTTATTGCGCTGGAGCTTATAGGAAGATCAGACAAGGCGAGGTGGAATTTCTTTTATAATTCACTAGCGGCCCGTCCCGGCTTCGAACGGGTAGATATTTATTTTTTATACATTTTGGCAGAACATTTATTTTTTTCATGCAATTAAAATAGCCTATATTGATCAGTGATAATGTAGCATTCAGATAGTGAAAGAATTTTTAAAATCGATCCTGTACTTTTTGAGCCAATTCCTTACAAACATACTTAAATACTTACAAACATACTTGCATACAAATCTTTCCTCTTTATAATATAAGTATAGATAGTGTATGAATACTAATTTTTATTCGAATGTTGAAGTTTGTTGTTGAACTTACAGGTCATAAATCAAGCTTCAGCCTTCTGTGATTTCCGTTAAGAAAATATTCAGGTTGGTTACCGTTACGCCTAAATAATGAAAATTCAGAGTCAGTTAATTACGACACAGGTTGAAAAGGGTCTCGTTACATGTTGTTCGGTTGCCAGCCGACGAGTTAAGACTACCATTGTTGAGCAAAACCAGGCATTTGAAATTCAATCCCTTTCAATCTTGAGCGGCGCCGCTAAATACCAATGAAACTCAAAGCTTTACTCAAACATCACTATTTGAATTAACTCAATAAAACAAAGAAGACTGTCAAATTTAAAGTATAAACAATTAAAGTTTTTTAGCTGGAAGCATATAGAACAACAGAGTTATAACAATAGCCTACATTGTTTGTAAATATATTATGTAACACTGCCAACGTGACTGATGACGAGTTTGTTTCCGTCTTTGAAGCTCACTACAAAGTCAATTGCTACTATCTGTTGAATTCGAACTTGGGGGGTGATATGTATATCCACTCAGCCATCGTGGCTCAAGTTAAAGTTACTTGATTAAGTGATCACATCAAAAGCATATGAAACATCCTACTTAACCATAAAGGCGAACGATTGTAAGAATCTTTGTTAAGAAATTGATATACAGTTAGCAAACTATTTATCGATACGTCTACGATACTCATGTGTTTTATGTTAGCGAACTCTTTAAGTATATAAAAAAATCCGGGCTTAAATGTTGTTCATTCACAAAAGAATTAAAAAAAATATCAAAAGAAAAAAAGTTCGCTGTGTTAGTCGTCAGAGCTCAAATAATTGATTTGGAATTGGATGCGGGTTCGATTACCACTTAGGAAAAACTGTGTAATTTACATGAACATTCACCGTTTACGCTGAGTTAGGTTTGCTGGTAAGTATATTTTTGTAAAGAGAATATTTATTGGGGTTTTCGCCTTCTCATAGTGGTAGGCAGAGGACATTTTTCGCCGGAGATATGTATGCCGGAGATAGAGATACGTATCAGGATGGAGTGTCCAACATTTCTCAAGCACGACTATACATATGACTTAAAATTCCTTCCTGCCGATGCTTTCCTCCACCGTACAGCTTCATTCTTTTCCTTCTATACAGTTAGAGTTCCAACTTGCAATCTCTGTGTTGCAGGCGACCTTGCAATTCACTCAGCCACAGCAGTTCCCACTCTAAACTTATATAAGACTTCATTCGATTCGCCCGCGTACATCCAGTCTCTTAGTGTTTCTCTTAGTCCCTTATTTAAATCATAAATATTATATCAGGTAGATAATTACATCAGGCACTGTACTATATTATATAGAGATGTAGATTTCTTTTTAATATGCGTCCGGACAATTATTATGTATTCATGTCGAGACGAGAGCAATTCATATCTTTTCCGAAAACTTGCATCCAGACTTTATACAAATGTTTTTGTTTTACTTTTCAAGAATGCAGTGTAAATACTTTCAAGACAAAAGCGCTGGGTTTACCTTTTCAGCCGCAAGCAAACAACACTGCTCGCTCCTGATGAAGCAGTTGGCATCTCTCCATTTGTCCGGTTAAGGCGAAGTTTCCCAATGTTTATAGCTATCGTGAGAAAACGTGACGTGACAGTGGTATAGACAGTGCCATCCACGAAGACGCGCCCCATTCTTATTCTTCCTTATAGTTAAAAGTATAAGTATTCTACTAATGTGTAACCTTCGACTAATGTTGAGTATTATCGGAGCACACTGATTACCTATGAGTGCACACGCATACTACAGTTAATAGGCTCGGGTCATACTCCCCGCATACCGTGACTCGCTCGACAAAAAATTTGTGGGGCGCGTCTTCGGCGGCACTATCTGTAACAACAGTTATTTTCACACCTACTTCAAGAAGAGGAGGAGAAAAGAGGGAGAGGTTCACAATTCGAATAACTATATATTATTTTTTTATCTTTGGGCGTAATTCCGTCATTTATGGAAGACCCGAATATTTCTATCCCGAAATTGTTCCATTCTAATACTGTTAACATTTGAGAGGAAATTCATCGAAGTTAGGCAATGAAACTGTTCACATATTATAATGACTCATAATAATCATCAATGAATGCCAGAACCGGCCCAGCTTCGCATGGATATTCCCTTATACGTAGGCAGAGAGGGTAGAGTGCTAGTTCTCTCTAGACTTACTCTTTCGGTTCGTCCATGTTCATGAGTCTCACATACATACTCGCCAATTTAGAGTACTCTCGATGCTCTCACTCTTAAGAGTCCGATCTATTTGATGTAGGTAGTTGGAACGTGGTCTTCCTTTTCTTCTACATACTTTTGCATTGTATATCTGTTTAGTCACGCTTTCCTCACACATCCTTTCGTTATGCCCAAGAAAATATAACGTGCCTTTCTTCATATTTACATTCGGCTATTATAAAGTTTTTAATAATGTAAAAGGCTTTTGAATACAAGTTTTCCTCATCGTTTTTAAACAAAACCATTAAAGTAAATTATGTCAACACTTAATAGAGTGGCTCCAACATAATTGTGTGTAATTATGATACGCGTTTTAATCATCATTAGCAGTATGTTGTTAACCCCTCTAATAAACTTTACAAACCTTTATATATATATATACTAGTTGTCCCGCCCAGCTTCAATCGGGTGAAAAAAATAAATTTACTGAAACGATCGCAGCGCCATCTATCGAGTCCAAATGTGAATCTAAACCATTCTCGCATCCACCTGAAGACATACAAAAAATTTCATTAAAATCAATCCACCCTTTTAGGAGGAGTTCAGTGACCTACACACGCACAGAAATATATATATGTATATATATATATATATATATATTTCTTATCCAGGGCTTATCCAGGAGCTCATTAAAATATACACACTAAATTTCATCTAAACCTGGCCAGCCGTATTTGAAGAGTTAGGTGAAAAACACATTATTATTGGCCTATTATATTTTTCAAGTATAAAAATATTTTTACGTGGAATCTCAGACAGTAGAGAGTTTCAGACAAAAACGATCCGATTGATAAAGCGATTCATATATTCCAGAGTTTATTCAGTTTATAAATAAAATTGATAGCCCACGTCTCAGGCCATTGTACCATTTTCACCAGACAACGTCGAAGTAAAACGGAGGGTTATGATAAAGCATGTTCGATCGCGTTTTATATTTTAGTTGCATACAATTTTGAGAGAACAACTAGCGATATTAAGAGACTGTGTAATAATAAAGCCGAGGTAATACGACCGATAAGAGTGGTAGGGCATAGCGTATTCCCCGTTAGAATTTTGCATTTATATTGTATTGGCAGCAGAGGGATTATTCCCATAATGCTGCCACAGTATAACTCTCCGAACACAGAGAGGCAACGCGCAAGTGATACTTCGGTGTCGTGAGCATTTATAGGCTACGGTAATCGCATCGGATAGGTCTTGCTTGTTTGCCACTCTTGTAGTATAAAACAAAACCTTTTTACTGGCAATACATTTGAGTACGAATGGATTTCCAGAGATCTCCACACGTAATGGCAGTGCTGGAAGGATCGGTTCGATTCTTCCACTATTAGCGCGGTAACCTATCAGTATGACAGTAATGCGCGAATTCTCAGGTATTACTTGGCTTGGATGGACTCCTGATTTTGTAGTACATAAAAAAAAATTGGCTACACATGAGCTCTACAACAACAATACATGCAATATACATAAGACCGCCCTTTCCCCGTTTAATTGCACGACACAAATGAAACTTGGGATTGTAGAACCCTACACGTAGCTATCTGCCCAAATTGTATGCAGCCAAGTTAACATCTATTCCAAACTGGAAGCATACACGCAAATTGACTTTTACATTGTTTGCCAACGACGAGCCATATTTGCTCGAAACACGACCTTTACAAATAATACCCAGAATTAATTAGAATCCGTTTGTCATTTGTTTTCGCGTCTCAAATCCAATAATCATACTTCCTGGCGAGATGCGCGGCATCCCGTGGCTTTAAGCAAAGCATTCCAGGGGACCTCTAATCTTATTTAAATAACGTATTATAACGTAATTTAGAATTTGTGTGTAAAGAGACGATAAGCTGAAATCAACGTTCCCTCTCTCCCTCGATGTGGATGCAAAACTGGGAACAATTACAAAAGTTACTTAAGCTACTTTGAGTTCATATTTTGTGGGAGTTCGAAATAAGTGGGTAACCTCGTATTGTTAACCCAGCATCACAGTGCTTAATTGGATTTAACAATTTATATCGGGCCTTAATTCTGTAATGATTAACGTGTGAGGAAATATAAACTAACTATATAAATAGAAAAAAATATAATAAATGACCCAAATCTGTGTCACGCGGAAGGGTGCCAAGAAGACTAGCGGCATTGCCACGTTGTATGGCAATTTTGCTTCTATCAAGATCATGTTTGTTAAGAGAACCACGGAAAATGTATACAACACTGGCTGCATACCCGAGACTTTGGCAATTTTTATAGCTACCCTTTTAGGGGTCGTAAATAATCAGAATTACACCGAGCCACACAAACACTTCGTCTGCAACACTACTCGTAAACACTACTCGTCTCGCGAGAGGGTTCAAAGAAGGTTGGTATTACCACGGCAATGTTCATTCATTTTGCAACGTAAATTCTAGTCTTCATACCTTCAGATGCCTCGATAAAACGACGCAAGACATCTTTGTGCAGCAGGTAAGCGTTACCCCATGCCCTGGTCACAACGGCACGGGCGGAAAATATATTCACTGTTCCGAGGCATGCATATTTGTGGCCAATTAGCCTTTCCCCCGTACGAAGTGCCCTGGTGATGAGCTGATGCCAAAGTAACAACACACTGAATTTATCTATGATCGCTAATATTATATAGCTGGAGAGTTTGCTTGTTCTCTTAAATACACTATCTGCCGAACTACTGCTACAATCTATACTAATATTATAAAGCTGAAGAGTTTGTTTGTTTGAACGCGCTAATCTCAGGAACTACTGGTTGGAATTAAAAAAATCTTTTTGTATTGGATAGTCCATTTTCCTAGGAAGGCTTTAGGCTCG
This sequence comes from Drepana arcuata, assembly GCA_016069955.1. Taxonomy (NCBI): domain Eukaryota; kingdom Metazoa; phylum Arthropoda; class Insecta; order Lepidoptera; family Drepanidae; genus Drepana; species Drepana arcuata. The sequence continues at coordinate 45,416 of JACCPG010002497.1, read as the reverse complement.
TAGCGTGGTGATATAACATCACGCTACGTCCAATAGGAGCGAAGCATAAATGAATAATGTTGCCAAACTTTGAGAGCTTCCGTTGCGTACGCTGCGTCAACGGTTTAAGTTACGAAAATATCACGTTTGAGGGAATTGTTCCTCTTTAAAAGTTCTAAAAAAGAGTCCGCGACAGCATATGTCTATCTTTTAAGATTGACTCACTATAACCTTTTTTATGGCAATCAAGTCCACGATGGGCTCCTGAACTACTTAACCGATTTCAATCAAATTTGCACACCGTATGCAGTTTGATCCAACTTAAAAGAAAGGATAACTTACATCACAATTGGACCCAATAGGTGGCGCTGCGATCGAGTTTCAGGAAATTTTACTTTTTCACCCGGGCGAAGCTGGGCAGGACAGCTAGTAATAAAATAATGCATAAGATTGCCCGTTTATTGAGGAAGGCTACAGGGTATATACATCACGCTGCGAACAATGGAAGCGGAATGAATGAAAAATGTCGCAAAACGGGGAAAAAATATGTTTTATTCCAGAAATATTAAATTTACGTGGAAGAAACCACAGCCCTAATTAAGTAGTTTGAGAAACCTTCCATCTAAATGTTATATAGTTCACGATACCAGTAATTGCTATGAGAAGAAACCTAATACATGACGTGTGTATAACAATATGACATAGAACTAACCTGCATAACATGTCTAATAAGAGATTATTAAGCTTACGAGAGGTATCGAACGAGCCGGGCAGATTGTTCACTGACGTCGGCACTTTAAGTAAAAACAGTGGATATTATCACACCTATTTCTAATTATTTGAGCATTTTCGTCAAAGAAATGTCCAGTTTAGGTTGGATTTTGGGATCAGAACGTTCCAGTCATAATAACAATGTGTGAATACGAATACGAATGAATGAGGATGAAGCGAAATAGGTCAGCAAGTAGGTATAAAGAGAACTGACGCTCTAATCCCTCTACATACCTCAGGACTCGGCGTGATGATATGTATGTATTATAAAAAACCATTTGGAGGGTTTTTTATCCAGACTATATTTATGAAAACAAAACAACGTCAAAATGTTTCTTTTGCGTGTCTGTATTAATCAGTATCTGATTTTAATAATACATAATAGTACGTGAGCTATTGTGACGTGTGACGAAATTAATCATATTTTACCTAGCTTGTAACGATCAAGGGAAGCTTGAATTCAAACAAATGACTCGGGGCGTAGTGTATTATTTGAATATACTATTATAGTGTAATAACAAGAAGTATGCATGCATATGCCAACTATACAATTCATAGGTTATTTTATGGTAATAATATATGTATATAAGACAGTATGAAAGCGTGTACATATTAGTGTAAGTGGCATTGGCCGTTCTAATATGAAATATACCTAATATACCTCTGGCGGAAAGTGGGTGTGTGGGTATTACCTATACACCTCTGCCTACCCCTTCGGGGACCCCTGTCGGAAGGCGTGAGGATATATAATTATTATATTATTATATTATAAATAAATATAATATCCTCACGCCTTCCCTTAAGGGTCCCCGAAGGGGTAGTCAGAGGTGTATAGGTAGTACCCACAAACTCACATTCCGCCAGAGATATATTTCAAGTGCCAACGTGGCAAATGGCGAGTCCATTGCCCTGCCATTGCCATTACTCAAGCCCAACTATTTACGATATTACGGCTATTTGTATATCGTATACGAGTACATACACGCAAGATCACATTCAGCGATCCTCCTTACAAATTAATAGTGGTACGAATATTTAACGGATCCCATCTAGTTAATAATCTCTGTGAGCAGCTGAGAGGCTGGATTCCTCCGTTTCATATTAATAAATTAGCATTCAGCATTGCACAGGTTTTTTTCTTTTTGCCGACCTCGTTGCTGGGAACGATTCATTTGCAGGCGGTAACGTATTGTTTTCTCCTATTTGTTCTCTTAGAAATTAATGGACAGATTAAAAATCCTTTATTATTGTATTATCATAAAAAAATAAGCCGTGGTGGCCGAGAGGTTCGGGAGTTGCCTGCGACACAAAGATCGCAAATTCGAATCCTGACTGTACCAATGAATTTTTCTGATGTTAAGTACAGTGATTATACCACGAGCTTTGCGGTGAAGGAAAACATCGAGAGGAAACCTGCATACGTCGGAGAAGCAATTCAAAGGCGTATGTATTGTCGTGCTTGAGTAACGGCGATGGACTCGCCATCTGTCACGTTGGCACCTAATATACCTCTGGCGGAAAGTGGGTGTGTGGGTATTACCTATACACCTCTGCCTACCCCTTCGGGGACCCTTGTGGGAAGGCGTGAGGATATATATTAAAGCCGTGGTGGTAGAGTGACACAAAGATCGCAAGTTCGAATCCCGACTGTACCAATGAGATTTTCTGAACTTAAGTAAAGTGATTAGTCACACTACAAGCTAAACGGTGAAGAAAAAAATCTGGAGGAAACCTGCATACGCCTGAGAAGCGTATATATAGTTGTGCTTGAGTACGAGTATATATCTACAATGTGAACCCGGCTATAGACTTTGATATTAATTAATACTATTGAATGTGTCACTAATACCGATGGGTTATCATAGTCAATATTAAATGAGCTTCACGCTGTAATTCACCCCTACCCTATTAGCCTATAATGGAAGGTAACATAACCATTATTGTAGTTATCATAACAAAATTACCATTAAAAGCAGGTGTTGATAAAAATTGCAGTTTTAGTTTCAAATGGATTTGGACACGCACACGAAAGTTGGAGGCAACGCCGCGTATATAACGCGAAAATCTGATAGCGAAAAAGTTTAAAGTAACTAAGAAAAGTTGGAAGCCAGTTGGAAGCCTTCCGTTTCATTTATCATGCGAAAGTTGAGCTTGCTGAGTGATCGATGGATCTTAGCACACTTGCATGTTTTACTTGGGAGTGTTTTAATGCAATCTCAACACTAAGTTTGATGAATTCTCGTAACAGGTGATAGGACGAGGGTAGGGAACATGTCATTTGAAACTTATGTATTATATTATAATAATATATCCTGACGACTTCCCGAAAGGGCCCCGAAGGGGTAGGCAGAGGTGTATAGGTAGTACCTACACACCCACTTTGCGCCAGAGATATATTTAAGGTGCTAATGTGTCAGATTGCGAGTCCATCGCCGTTACTCAAGCACGACTATACATTTACCTTTTGAATTTCTTCTCAAACGTATGCAAACTTTCTCTCGATGTTTTCCTTCATCTTAAAGCTCGCGGTGATACTTATCACTGTACTTAAATTAAGAAAAGGTTTGTATTGCAGGCAACTACTCGAACCACTCGGCCACCACGGCTTATTATTATATTTTTTTTTACAAATAAGCTTAACCCTAAGCTTAGTTTTACTAACAGCTTAATTTGGCTTAGCTCAGCTAACCAGCTGCCTTGTTCTGTATAATATAACTGATTGATATCTTAGCATACGCTTAATGGGGATTATAGGTAGGTATAGAATTAAGTCAGGTCTGGTATTATTGTTTCCCAATAAACAGAGGAACTGTGTTGTTCCAGGGAGCACTATAATAATATTGAGAGATTTGCATAAAACAACACAGTTTTAAGTAGCGTAAATCATTATTAAGTAATACGCCATCACGCCAGGTCCCTAACGGGGTAGGCAGAGAGTATAGAGCGCTAGTTCTCTCTAGACTTACATACCTCTTTCACTTCGACCACATTCATCACTCTCTTCTCTTCATACATGCTCGTCGGTTTCGAGTACTCTTAACGTTCCCATCCTTATTAAGTAATACTTTATTGAATTACGAGACGCGGTGCCAAGTAGTTCGAGTAGTTGCCAGGTTCGAATCCGGACTGTCGAATCCCCTACTCGATTATTTTGAGAAAATCACAGCGACAAATTTATATTTATATGATGATATTTTATATAACAAATTTAAATAATACATCATCATATCATCCCGCCGAATCCCTAACGGGGTAGGCAGAGAGTATAGAGCGCCAGTTCTCGCTAGACCTAAATACGAATTTATTCCACACTTAATTTTTGAAATGCAATATCTCATTCATAAACACTACACACTCTCACAGTAATTAAGGTGTATTTTAACTAAGAAGAACATATATGAGTCACATCCAAAGCTCTTGGCGTAAAGTGAGGTCAAAGAGACTGTGCTGGACAACAGTAAATGTAAAGAAATCGATCCAAAACGCCGACACGAGCCCCGCTCTTAAAAGTACGATATTAGAAAGGAGTTCGGTGTATGACTAGTACAATTTGTTGAGCAGTGGTCTTATTGAATATTTAAACCGCGGAATTACCCATTCTACTACATGAATGCGCCACCCTTGCATGACTCAGCAAATCACACATCCATACCTGTTGCCTTGAATGAGTCATAGACTGTGCCTTCACATTAGCATGTCTTTTATAGGTAAAAACTCCGAGGGGTTATGGCGTACACTACCTTATTTTTCTATTAGGTCGACTTGGTAAGCAGCTTGAGGGCGCTAAATGGTTTTTTTGTTTAGCATCAGCCACGAGTACGGTTGTCTCAATTTTTACTATAACTATTTTTTTTTTTTTTTTTGTATTGTCTCTCGTATCGTGAGTTCCGGGAACTTTTGCTACTTAACCGGTCAATGGCGAGACCTAGGCCTCCAGCCAGGCACTTTATTTCTAAGCAACACAGCTAAGGGCACCCCCTGTGGGGTACGAACCTCGGCTTAGGGCGTTGCTGGATCGCGAGCAAGGGAGCTGAGCTGGACTGAATTACTATAACTATGGTATGATATACTTTTTATACCTAAGTAAATTTATTAGAGCCGTGGTGGCCGAGTGGTTCGAGCAGTTGCCTGCGACGCAAAGGTCGCAAGTTCGAATCCCGACTGTACCAATGAGTTTTTCTGAACTTAAGTACAGTGATTAGTCACACCACGAGCTTTACGGTGAAGGAAAACACGAGAGGAAACCTGCATACGTCTGAGAAGAAATTTAAGGCGTATGTATAGTCGTGCTTGAGTAACGGCGATGGACTCGCCATCTGTCACGTTGGCACCTAATATACCTCTGGCGAAAAGTAGGTGTGTGAGTATTACCTATACACCTTGCCTACCCCTTCGGGGACCCTTGTGAGAAGGCGTGAGGATATATTATATTATATTATTATATAAATTTATTAACGGTAACAGCAATTAATAATATTCACAGAAACACTTGTAAAACCAACAGTTTAAGGTAAACTATTCGTTCCATGTCAGTATCACGCTTATCATGCTAAGAAGACTAGCAATGCTGATTGTCTGAGCATGATTTGTTCCAGTTCGCCTGTCACGACAGGCCTCAACTAGACGACGCGAGACCTCTTTAAAAATATGGTGAACTTAAATGCTACCTGAAGCAGGAATACTTGCGGATTTTGAGGCGCTTCTGCTGAGCAGCAGTAGCTTGTAGAGCTACTATTTATAGTATTTAAGGATGTATTGGCATGGACCACAAAGGGTTTGAACCAGCAATCTTGATTTCAGATGACTACTTCAACCTCTAGACCACTACGGCTCGCATCTTATAATTATTAGAAGTATGAGCAAATAAAAGCTCGGGTAATATATTAGCTAATTCAAATACGGAACGGTATTTACATCACTCGCTGAATAAACAAGTTAAAGAAACAATGTACAGAAAACCACTTTGTAGTAACCATTGAGAAATTCTACTCGCGGTGAAGACCAACGACATAACAATAACACTGTACTGATATCTATGATGTAGACGAAAACAATTCAGCCGGTACATTTAAAATGCGTATGTACGAACAAAATAACGAGTGAATCTTTTTTGCGATACTAAAGACAACACAATCGCATTAGGCTCAATGTCAAACGCGAATTCCCGTTTTGAACTCGCCTGAAACTCGCGTGCAATTTTTCTTCAGTGTTATTTTCTTTTGTGAACGGAATCAGTTACGTTAATGTGCATTTTTTTCGTAGTAATGTTACCCGCGATTTCTCTCGCGTTTATTGTTATTATTATTTAATTTATATATATATATATATGATTTTTACGATAGCCACGAACCTAGGCCAAGTGGTTATTATTATTATTTTTAATTTCATACATTACTAATTACTTTTTGTCCCGTATTTGCACGGGACGTATATTACATACAAGTTTCTCTCGTGTAAAATTTTATTTCATTTGTTGTATTTTTTCTGTTCTTTCTATGTAATAAGATATATCATATATGGTCCATAAAATGAATAGAAATTACTTTTGAATCCACCAACAGCCAGAATTGAAACCACGCTGAGCTTATTTTTTGCTTATATACATGGAGCTTTTATATATTTTTTAGATCCATTAGTTATCTTTTGGGTTGTAAGCTCTGTTCAAACTCTGAAAACAATCAAATGAAAAATAATTTAACCCGCCCTAAGCCGCAGATCGAGCCCCAGTAAGAGTGCTTTTAATTATTATGTCAGCCTATTTATGTCTTCCTGGCGACCAATGAAGTAGACAGGGATATCCAGAACACAAGCTTCGTTAATCGTTCAAAATGTAAAAATCATTTATGTCCGTGGTGTGGCCAGTGCCGTGGTAGCCGAGTGGTTCGAGCAGTTGCCTGCGACGCAAAGGTCGCAAGTTCGAATCCCGACTGTACCAATGAGTTTTTCTGAACTTAAGTACAGTGATTACACACACCACAAGCTTTACGGTGAAGGAAAACATCGAGAGGAAACCTGCATACGTCTGAGAAGAAATTCAAATACGTGTGTATAGTCGTGCTGGAGTAAAGGCGATGGACTCACCATCTGTCACGTTGGCACCTAATATACCTCTGGCGGAAAGTGGGTGTGTGGGTATTACCTATACACCTCTGCCTACCCCTTCGGGGACCCTTGTGGAATGGCGTGAGGATACATTATTATTATTATTTTATTTATGTCCGTTTTAGTTCAGAAAATCCGAGAACCAGTAGTAACCCGCCCGTTGCCTGTTACAAAGTTTGCCGATCATTTAGGATATGTTGAGAGAGCGACACGAGGAGATACCCGTTTTATTGAGTGTAAGGGAAAAGATTGGGATTCTTGAGCTGACATGATGCTATTTTATACGGTATAAGCAGTCGCTTGTACTGCGGTTACAATAACAATATTTCCCTATCTAGATAATTATACTAAGCAGACACACTAAGCAGATTATTTTGATAAAATACTGTCTATCTAATAAGACTAATTCCAATAGTCACGCTAATGTTGGTATCAACATAGCTTGATAGTTATTGTATCGCCACAATTTGCCATGACGTTTGTAATGCGCTTGAAAAACGAATACGGACTCGCCATCTGTCACGTTGGCACTTCAATACATCTCATGAGGGCGTTGTTTTACATTGCCTACCCACTCGGTGAATATATATGATAGATATAGAATAGAATAGAATATAATAGAATATTTTTATTTCAGACCGGAGTCCATAGGGTTAGTAACAAATTTTAACTTAAATTCTAGTGTTAGTAGGTTACAGACACATAAAAATATACAATTAAATTTCGGCATGGAGCCGCATCCACCTCCGCAGCATCGGGGAATCCCACCGATCTACGAATACACTGAGAATACTGTTGGTGCCGCCGCGAACACGAGACATCAGGGATGCACACCTGTTCCTAATAATAGCGGCAAAACCATCAATGTTATTATCTGCATACATCCCTGACGCACTACATCGCCACGGCAGCCGCAGCAGCACTCTCAATGCATTATTATATTGAACGCGTAGGTCGCTGTATGCCCTCTGAGTGAAGTTGACCCACAGGCTACACGTGTAGAAAGACTGACAGTAAGCTTTGAAAAGCGTTACTTTATATACGACTTGGGTGTCGAACAAGAGGCTTTCCTAATGGAAAGCGGCTACCGCCGCCTATGGATGCTTGGAGGAGCAGGGCTATCACTCTCGCGTTAGCTACCCTGCAATCGAAAGTAAAACAAAATTTATTTATATTTTCACCAATGATTTAAAATTTCAAAACGACATTGAATAAAAAGGTACTGCCCTGGTTCTGTGACCTTGTATTCTGTTTACAGTACTTATTTGTACTTGAGTTGTAAGTACACTGGTACATATCTTTACAGTCTTTTGATAATAAAAGTAACAAGGAAAATGAACAACACATAAATTACGTAGGAGACATCATGAAAAGAAAATATGTAATGTTTTTTTCTTAATTGTACCTACACCAGTGCTGGGGTTTCCTGTTCATTTTATTTACACAAACATATATGTAACAGACACGGAAAAGACAAATAACATACCATCTGTTGGGTGGAAGCCATAATAATAATATAATTTATACACTTACCTTTTTTGTTACCTCATCCGTAGATGTCCTTATTCATATCCCAGGAGGTGACATAAATTCAATTTGAGCCGTTTCTATCTCCTAACTATTATTTTAACACTAGATGTGCCTTTATTTTAACACTAGACTGCCATGTACATGTGATGTGACTTCACCCGTGTCTATGTTGTTATTTTTATTGTGATATATAATAATAATATAATAATATATCCTCGCGCCTTCCCACAAGGGTCCCCGAAGGGGTAGGCAGAGGTGTATAGGTAATACCCACACACCCACTTTCCGCCAGAGGTATATTAGGTGCCAACGTGACAGATGGCGAGTCCATCGCCGTTACTCCAGCACGACTATACATACGCCTTTGAATTTCTTCTCAGACGTATGCAGGTTTCCTCTCGATGTTTTCCTTCACCGTAAAGCTCGTGGTGTGACTAATCACTGTACTTAAGTTCAGAAAAAACTCATTGGTACAGCGGGATTCGAACTTGCGACCTTTGCGTCGCAGGCAACTGCTCGAACCACTCGGCCACCACGGCTCATTGTGATATAGGATGATATATCATCTGAATATATTATCATATCATTTGTCTTAGTCCAAATTTAAATTTAAGACAGATGGCGAGCCCACCTCCGTTGCTCCAGCATGACTATTACATACGTCCTTGAATTTCTTCTCTAACGTATGTAGGTTTTCTCTTGATGTTTTTCTTCGCCGTAATGCTCGCGGTGTGACTAATCACTGTACAGTCGGGATTCGAACTTGCGATCTTTTTTACAGGCTAGTTGCCTGTAAAAAAGTCGAACCAGAACTATTTATATCATTAACATAATTATGTATAAACGATGTATCGTTATTTATTATATCGTCATTTTAAACTAACTTGTTAAGTATCTTGGCTCATTTCCCACATGTCTCACGTATCATTTGACTGTATTTTTTGCTGTTTTCTGGAAAACAATTGCCCCAAGAAATTGCTTTACGCTACGTTTGAACTATAAGGAAGGTTTTCGTTCTGAATTTAACCGTATTATATGATACATATTTACCTATTATATACTATAATATGAATACATATATGTGTTACTGCATAATTAAGCTTACCTTTCCGTGCAATTTAAAGCGGAGGCTTTAAATTCACGTTAAGAGTGTTTAACTGGTAAAAAATGCTTGGAATTCACCATTGAACTCAAATGTATTTATTTATGTATTAATGAAAGGAGTAAAAGAATAGTAGAGCTATGAAATATAACTGAAACTAACTAACATCCCTCGAAAAATATGTACAGAACTTTAGGAATATGCTGAGGTCGCAGAAAGGTTTGTAAGAGTATGCATGTGTGCGTGTGTGTGTGTGTGTGTGTGTGTGCGAATGTGTGTTGTGTAGAATATAAATCAAACAGTTGTGCATAGTCATTAAATTAATGATTATGCACAGTCTGCCCCGTTGGTCTCGGCGTCCGAGTCCCCAACGGGAATGTATGTATAAATAAACATTAAATTAATGTGTGTTTAAATTAATATTAAGCCATCGTAAAGGCCATGTAAAAGTTTGCGGTTTTAATAAATTCCAAGCGTACGTCTGCTTAAAACAAAGGTGGGGTGCTAGGAAGAGTTAATATTGAGCTAGCTTGTTTCAGCGGGAGAAGTGAAGTCAGCATTTTCCCTATAAGAAGTTCAGTTTTCCTGAACCTTTGCAACGAAGGTTATTGAATTTTATATCTACAGTTCAAGTCAGTTGAAAACGTAAACTATTTTAATAATTGTATTAGTTAATAACTATTTAATATTATTATATTAACATGGCAGTAACTTAATTGCCATGGGGGTCAAGAGATTTGAGAAGTCACAACGACTCTTAAAATCCCAATTGAACGAATGGGTTATTTTTTTAACTTAATTACAGTGATGAATCATAGTGATCACGAACTTTAAAGTAAAACTTTAAACAAGGGTCCCCGAAGGGGTGGGCCGAGGTAGTAGCCGCACACCCACTTTCCGCCAGAGATATATTTTAGGTGCCAACGTGACAGATGGTGAATCTATCGCAGTTACTCAAACACTACTACGCCTTTGAATTGCTTCCCATACATATTGATTATGCAGGGTTCTTCTTGATGTTTAAACGAAATGTTATATCTTTTGTGAACGTATTCATGTCGTTACGTTAAATACTATGGAGCTATATTACCTTTATATATATATATATATATAAGCCGTGGTGGCCGAGTGGTTCGAGCAGTTGCCTGCGACGCAAAGGTCGCAAGTTCGAATCCCGACTGTACCAAGAGTTTTTCTGAACTTAAGTACAGTGATTAGTCACACCACGAGCTTTACGGTGAAGGAAAACATCGAGAGGAAACCTGCATACGTCTGAGAAGAAATTCAAAGGCGTATGTATAGTCGTGCTTGAGTAACGGCGATGGACTCGCCATCTGTCACGTTGGCACCTAATATACCTCTGGCGGAAAGTGGGTGTGTGGGTATTACCTATACACCTCTGCCTACCCCTTCGGGGACCCTTGTGGGAAGGCGTGAGGATATATTATTATTATTATATTTATATATATATAAGTTTTTCTGAACGCGTGTATGTCATTGAACTGCTCCTGCTGAAACCTCCTAAACGGCTGGACCGATTTTAATGAATTTTTCTGTGAGTCATCAGGTGGATACGAGAATGGCTTAGATTCAGACAATAGGAGCCGATAGGTGGCATCACCATCATATTTTTTCACCCGAGTGGAGCTGGGCGGGACAACTAGTATACAACTAGTAAAAATGTAAACCGAATCAATGAATTCCGTCAAGTAAGTATCCAAAGTAATAGCGAAGACATTTTAGACAAGCAGAAGTTGAGTGCATGAATGCTCTTTTTGAAATGAAAAGACAACACGGCGACGTTTCCAGTATAAATTCCTGGCACTCGGCAAAATTGAAAAGTGTACTCAGTAGAAGCTTCCGTTTAGGTAGAAGGCACAATCTCAAATTGTTTACGCTCTCATGCTTTTTAAGACGAGAATGACGACTCTTAGACAATAAGGAAATGAATGTCACCCCGTTTACAGGTCTTGCTTGAGTATTTAAGGAATGCAGAGTATGTGATGCTCACTACCATGTACAACGTAAATTTATATCTCCGAGTGTAAGATTGTAAGATGCCTTGGCTAATAATAATAAAATATAATAAAAATTATATTATATTAAATATAATAATTCTCACGCCTTCACGGAAGCGTAAGGGTACCCGAAGCGGTAGGCAGAGATATATTTTAAGTGGCAACCTGACAGAGGGCGAATTTCTTCTTAGACCTATGCAGGTTTCTTCAAAATTTTTTTCTTCGCCTTAAAGCTCGTGGCGTGACTAAATACTGTACTTAAGTTTGGAAAAATTAATTGGTACAGTCGGGATTTGAACTTGCAATCTTTGAATTGCAGGCTACTACTCCAACCACTCTGCCACCACGGCTTTATCATTAGCTGCGGAAAAACCCATTCGTCCAGACCATCGCTCGAACCTGCATTATTGCTTTTATAGGTTTTAATCCAAAAAGTCAATAGCTCAGACCACTAAACATTTACTTAAACACCATCTTTATCTGTATTTACCTTTATTCACCAATGCAATAGAATACTGCCATTTTTCGTGTACAAAGTGTACATTTTATACTTTTACACGGAAAACAGCAACTCAATACAAGCAACTTAGCCAAGCGTCATTATCCTTACTTTGTAAGAGAAAACACTCAAACGTGAACTATTAGTCAGCAAGTCAGAGCTAGCTTTGTAAAACCGCAAAAGTCCACAATCCTCGGCCCGTGAGCCGACTAAAGCAAGATTGCTCCCGATTATGCTACGATGCAAGCAAGACACACTGAGTCGCGTGTACAATTTGTATGAGTGCGTCTTGCCCTGTTTGCCGAACGCAATGCACACTCTATTTCAGCGATATGAAACGGTTCTCGGCTCCAGTGAAAGACGCTTTTCAAAATCGCCAGGCTTTTTTTTTCTGAAAGCAACGGGATTGAATAACAAAGTGTGCTTTTTGATTGGCCTTTCAAACCCTGGCTTGTTTTGATTTCTACGAGTATTTTCTTTCTAAACCTCCCGTTTGACTTACGGCCAGAGCTTTTGAAAGTATTATTTTTATTCCCAGAACTTCTGCTTTATTTATTCATATATATATTTCAGGATAGGGATCAGAAAAGGACGTTTGTTTAATGGGAAGTCAGGCATTTGCATTTGAAAAAAGAATATATATATATATATATATATATTTGTATATACATTTTACGCTTCCATTATAAGTGACCAAACATAACCAATAATTCAAAAAGGCTTCCCACGCTAAGATTTGATTATTTTCATCACTCTTAGGAAGGAACAACAAAATGTAACACAAATAAATTTCTTAATTACAAATTCATTTTAGATGATTATTACTTAAAATGAAGTGTTAATATTTGAAACATCTTTATTTAATTAAAACGTCAGCCGAGTCTATTTGCAGGACTATACAATGTTATTAAGCCTCCTAGGTTCTATAATTTATTATTACCAGTACTATCTTACGATATCACCGTAGAGACAAGTTACCGAGTAAGCTGATAAGTTCTAACTAACGATAGTGATTCGCATCGGGCGTCAAGTCGAGTGCCGAGAAATTTCAGTCTCATTATTTCCCTTGTTAGCGTGACTACGTTTATATCTTATTGGGTTTGAAGACCTGCATCTACGATCTTGCCACTTACTTTCTATCTTGGAAAAGGTTGCGTAGGACTGTTTTTCTGTGCATAATGTTCGTGTCTTGTATAAGAATAAACCTTGTATATCTAGACCTGGAATTCTCATTGCATCTGACCTAAACTACAAGAGCTCCTATTCAGCTCTTGTAGTTTAGAATTTTGTTATTGTAAACATTGGCAAATTTAAATAAATACACGTATCAATTTCGGCTACCAAATCGGAATAATTCGGGCATGGCTTTCGAGCTGGGATTTAACCATAGTCCAGCGTTCTTCACACATTTAATTAACATCAAATAAAAAACAGGAACAAATAGAACGTGTTCCGTGAAGCGGGAACTGTAATTGGGGATGATCCCGCTGATTGGAAGGTTTCACTGCACAGTTATATAATTCAAATTAAGAAACACATAATGTTCAATATCCCGTCTATACGTACATTTAATTGTTTTTAAATAAATGTATATTATTTGTTTATTTTAGAAGCCGCGGTGGTTTGAGTGTGTCACGTTCGTATCCCGATTGGCACAGTCGGGATTCGAACTTGTGACCTTGGCGTCGCAGGCAACTGCTCGAACCACTCAGCCACCACGGCTCAGTTTTTCTGAACTTTATATACAGTGATTAGCAGTGGCGTAGCTAGTAACTAAAGGCCCTGGGGCAAAAAGTAAACTAGGGTCCCAACTAAACTATTAATAATCGTTTGTTCCATATTCGTCGTTATCTGAATTCAACGTACTCCAGATTTGCCGAAATCGAGATTCGACATAGGATACTGTCGACTTCATAGTAAAATTAAAAACCAAATACAAATTGTTACTTATTTTAATGAAGAAACAAACAAAAGGTGCCATTATTAAAGTCTAAAGGAATCTGGTTTCTTTATATTCCGAATGTGGGAGAAATTTTCACTAGTTTAATTTATAGATTGTAAGTCCGAGTCCGAAGGGCCCCATGAGCTTGGTCGCCCCTGGTGATCAGTCACACCACGAGCTATACGGTGAAGAGAAATGTGAAAAAAATTAAAAGAGAAAACCTTCGTAGGCTTGAGAATAAAATCCAAGACGTGTATAGTCGTGCTTAAGAAACAGCGATGGACTCGCCATCTGTAACGTTAACACTTTAAATATAACTCCGGTGACCCATTTGGTCACTTGATGTTACCTATACACCTCTGCCTACCGCTTCGGGCATCCTAAGATGAAAAACGTGAAGATAACGCCACTAAGGCCATTAAATTTAATGGCTAATCCTGTTTTAATCCAAGACTAACGCCTACGATCTAAAGACGTCACGACTCATATTTCACAGTATATTTCATCGTTTATGCGACGACGGGGGTCTAATGACCAATTTTACGCTTATGAAGTGCAAATTCTGTGTCATACTGCGAAACGAGACATTATAATACCCAATTTTATCTCAAGAAAGAATATAAATGGGATACGCACCTGTTAAGCGGCTCCATCGCTGCTCCTACGTCCCTAGTCTTCTTAATTTTATTTTTTGTGTCAGAGATGTAATAAATTATTTTTATTTAAAAAATAATAATATTATGTGAAATTATTAGTTACACCACGAGCTTTACGGTGAAGGAAAACATCGAGAAGAAACCTGAGTTTGGTCATACGATGCACACACTTTCGCTCGAGGTTGAGTTAGCTAGTATAGGCTATCTTATTGAAAAAAATACAAATAATAATGAAAATAAGGCTCTCCAAAGGATGTGCAAGTAGCACCCACACCCACTTTTAGCAAAAAGTTTTTCATCATTTCATCTCGATGTTTTTCACTGAAAAGCTTACTACACCACACTAATTAATCACTGTACTTTATTTCAGAAAACTTACCAGTGCAGTCGGGATTCGAACATGTATTATTTGTGTTGCAGATGGCTGCTTCATCTACTCGGCCACCATGGCTGTATACAAATAAATAAAATTATATCAAAAGAAAGAATAAGAGAAGAAAAATAAGCAAAAATTTCGGCAGGATAAGCTTCATTACAATCTGTGTTAAGCATAGCGTACACTTGCGGCTCAGTGGAAAATCTTATTTTCAGCCGGCCATGTTCTATCGCGATTAGTCCCTGATAAAAGGGTGGAGGGATCTCATTTCCGTCGTTCCGGACTCGTGTCGGACCGTCTGAGGAAATGACGTTATGTACCCACTTTATTCC
This sequence comes from Drepana arcuata, assembly GCA_016069955.1. Lineage (NCBI taxonomy): Eukaryota > Metazoa > Arthropoda > Insecta > Lepidoptera > Drepanidae > Drepana > Drepana arcuata. Next base: position 30,109 of record JACCPG010002497.1, on the reverse strand, counting down.
TTTGAATTTGTAAACGACTTCGTAAACGTTGAAAAAATTCTTTTTGTAATGAGACAGTGCAGAATTTTGAAATTGATATTAAAACGTCTGTTTTTTACCATATCTCTGTCAATCATATACTGTCGCAGTCGGCCTGTTAATTTTTATTTTACTCATTATTATTTCATATAAAATTAAATTTAACAGACTTTCAAAGTGACTGGCATTATCAAAGAAAAGTTGACAGACCGTTTGGTGGGTACTGGTTACTGTAGTGGCACGTCTGTATTTAACAACGGTCTTGGACCGATCATAGCCTCTACTATCGGCTTCAACGACAAATAAATATATGTTCTAATATACATTCATATAATGTTGATCAGTTATATCATCTATCATTGCGCCTTCTTCCTAGGACCCTATAAGGGGTTGTCATGTCACTAAATGTGTAGTGTGTGTATATATCATTAATTTATAATGAAACCCGTGACTATTAAGACAGGAAACAGCGTCGCAGATGAACTAAAACATTACAATTCAAATTTATCTACATTCTTGTTTAAACGATGTTTTTCTTCGCTAATAAAGCCGTGGTGGCCGAGTGGTTCGAGCAGTTGCCTGCGACGCAAAGGTCACAAGTTCGAATCCCGACTGTACCAATGAGTTTTTCTGAACTTAAGTACAGTGATTAGTCACACCACGAGCTTTACGGTGAAGGAAAACATCGTGAGGAAACCTGCATACGTCTGAGAAGAAATTCAAAGGCGTATGTATAGTCGTGCTTGAGTAACGGCGATGGACTCGCCATCTGTCACGTTAGCACCTAATATACCTCTGGCGGAAAGTGGTGGAGGTTGTTTACTTCGAACTAGCGATCTTTGTGATGCAGACTACTCGAACCACTCGGCCACCACGGCAGGAACAAGTTTAACATATTCTATTTTTACTTTTTTATTACACGTAGATCAATTGGTGTATCTGTTAAATTTACGAGCAAGTATTAAATATACCTTGGTACATAAAAACTAATGGTATGTAATCAACGAAATCACACTGTATAACCAAAGTAATTTGCATAGCATGTCTGGCGGTAATAAAATCGTACAAGCCTATTGTTGGATAATTGAAACTTTAAATTCAGTTCCAGCAAAACTATTCACAATTTGTGGGACGTTTAACCTTGGTTTGTGTAATCAATAAACCCCAATTTTGCATCAATAAATTCAAATTTACTTAGAATACACATGAAATTGTACATGAAGGTAAATTTTGTTTCTACAAAATGTAAATAAGTGATATCATTGGCGCGGCTAAAGAAATTTGCTTGCTAACTAAAGTAATAAAAAAAAATAGATAAAATTGTTTGCTCGTTATAAAGGCAGGTTGGCAGGAAGACTACAGAGAACTGGCGCTCTCCTTTATCTACCAACCTCACTTTAACCGTGCCTCTTTTAAACGTCTGTACATGAATAATAAGCAAAAAATATTGTTTTATTAACAAAACATTTCAGGAATGTTCTTTGACAAATAATAAATATTTTAAATTAATAAAGAAATAAAGTTGATAATTTCAAGCACTGCCCCTTATGCATCTAAGGGGCAGCGCATCTGAGAGTATTTTCGGCTAAAGGAAGGTGTAATTGTAAATATTTATTTATTATAAAATCTCGTGAGGGTCCACGAATATACCCTTGTGAGAAGGCGTGAAGATATAATTATAATGTCAAGGTAAGGTCCACAAATTATTAATTTTGCTTGTACAGTCGCGAAACGAAAACCTTCGCCTGTTCTGAATCCGTTCCTTTATCTAGTCGCTTTATCCCCTTTGGAAATAACTGCATTTAAACCTCTACTAACTTGTTATTATAATAAGACTCAGTATATGTAGTTTACATCCTCTATATTCTAGTTTTATATCAACAACTGATATTTTTTTAATGATTTAAGCATTAACGTGTTATAGAACCCTAATACACTAATACCGCTGACATGGACATCGGCTCACAGCATTGCACAATGCACCGGACAGTAGCACGAGGCGCAGCGTCAGAATAATGTAAATGAGTCGAATATAGGTATAAAGACTTTAGTTAAGATATTCATTAAATGATCACACTTTGATCAACTAGCATAAGTAATTAGTTGTAATTTTATTTTAATTAAAATAAGTTATATTGGATTGGTTTTTTTTGCAACCTCCGGCAGTAGAATCCATAATTAACGGATAAACGTGTTTATTATTTGCATTTTGCATTACATAATTTTCAATGCAAAATATATACATACAGAAAAAATTCCCCGGTGCATCAAATATCGACTTTAAGGGACGAACCTTTTCTTACTGCGACTGTACTATTTAAGGTGTTAACCGGGGTCGGTGTCGCTCGTAAAACTCAGTATTTGGCCACTAAGCCGATTACTGCTTGTAATCCGGCTTGGAAGTGACACACGAGTCCAGCTTGGACCGTCCTCAATTAGTTACTTCTGTGTCGTCGAGATATTATATTTTAGTACTCATTTACACTGTGGGATGAAAGTTTCCATGTAACTGAAGTATGATTAATAGCAAGATCGTTATTAATATATATTTAATTACGGCTGTGGGTTGAAGCTGTTACAAATTGAAATTTAAATAATATTATTAATGATTATTCACGCATCTCCACAAAGGTCCCCGAAATGTTAGAGAGAGAGAAGTAACTGATTGCGAGTCCACCATTCTTCAATCTGCCTTGTCTTCATTCTTCAATCATGTCTTGGAATGTCTTACTAATCGTATGCAGCTATTCTCTCGATACTTTCCTCCACTGTAAAACTGGTGATGTGCCAAATTCTGTACTGAAGTTAAAAAATAAGTATTTGAAATTGTCGGGATTCGATTTTGCAACCTTTGCGTTGCAAGCTACTCGCACCTACCGTTAACCACGGATATTTTAATGGCATAAACCACAATCCTTCTTAACGGTTATTTCCGTTAGCCTTATCTAAAAATATTAATGTTTGTAATATTAAAATAACCACTTTTTACTAAATGCATATGGAAGTATGCACGATATTTTTTTTTCAATTTTTGTCTGTTTGTTCCGGCTAATCTCTAAAACGGCCGGACCGATTTTGACGGGACTATAACTTGACAGAAAGCTGATGAAAAAGAACTGACTGTAATTTCGGCTACTTTTTTTTTTATTCCACGCGGAAGTAATCGTTGGCACAGGTAGTCGTATATTATGCTTGTCTATGAAAGGAAGAATATTGATTCACACACACTAAGGCTCTCAAAAAGAATATTGACATTAAACTGACAATAATCTTAATCGCTATGAACGAAGAACGATATAATACATCGTAGCACTGGTAGACATCGTAGCACCGTAGATGAGACATCGTAGCACCGTAGTACCGTAGCGCACACATCATTGTAGTACCGTAGCACCATGGGCTCTTAGCACTATTCATTATCTGCTCGTGACTTCGTGAATATCAAGTGTTAGATAAGTTTTCTTCAAGAAATGTTGGGTGCAGTGAATATCCCATTCAGAATCGGTATTTCCCGATCAAAAGCGGTACTGATATCCTTGTACCGGTGTTTTTACAGTCTCCTGTAACTTTGAGAATTTTACTACCCTATATCTGTCTCTCTATATTTGACTTATACACCAAACTTTTAAAAGCAACTATTGTTCGTCAGATAATATTTATCTTCAATTTTTAATTCATAACATAAGCTTAAGTTGAAACATGCCTAAAATACACATTGTCGGATTTTGCTCTTTTACAAAAACACCCTAAATCGTTTGGCAAACAATCAAAACGTGTGAAGTGCACAAAGCGCCAAACTAAATGGATTACTTGCGGGTAATCCTCAGGCACAGGTTTGGCATTGATTTGAATAAAACCTACGTTTTATTTTGGCCACCTGACGAACATTAGATTTCTATTTAAAAAGTTCTTTAAATCCATCACGTTGGTACCTAAAATGTATCTTCGGCGGAAAGTCCTAATGGTAAGGCGTGATGATATGTTATTATTATAGAAAGGACATGTTGTTCGCGTTTCTTTAACCCTAAGAAATCTATCACCACCTCACGATCACAATGTGATCGTGAGGTGGTGATAGATTTCTGGTAATCCACAAAAATGACTGAAAGAAAGCTGCTCATAAGCCAGCATTGCTCATTCTTCTTACACAAAGTCAGCAACGCTTGAATAATACCCCTGGTCTCGCAATAACTATTTTCTTTGAAATAGCTAGCAAAATCGTAATAATGCGTGTACGTTGGTAGATTTCGGTTCGACAACTAACACACCTCTCAATCTTTATTCATTATAATGAACATGTCCGATTAACGTAACACGCCTCAGTACTACTCTTACTCAACCCTTGTCAATCAATGTCAATACCACGTGTCCTCGCCATCGAAATCTAAATTTAAACCTAACACTTCTATATACAACTTTTGTATGAGTGCGTATACTCGTGATTTAATCAGAGCAAGAGCCGTGGTGGCCGAGTGGTTGGAATATCACGACTGTGCCAATGAGTAATAAAAATGAGGTGAAGAATATGGAACCTGCATACGTTCAAGAAAACATTCCAAAGACTTATGCACAATCGTGCTTGATTATCTGATTATAATATTAGCTTAGGGGTGAATAATCTTTATTATTTTAATGTACTGCTTACGGACTTAAAATCCGTGACTTTTTTTTCATAATGTGTTGATGTTGAAATTGGACACAAGGCCTTCGTTTCAATTCAAATGATAATCAAATAGTTTACGATAGGAAAACATTTGCGTTGTGTACTTTTTGGGTACAGGTTTATTTATGTTCAAAATAGCTTTGGATGAATGAAAATGAAACGGTTGAATTTTCTCTTTGACAGATTTTGTGCGGCAAATGAAATGGAGCCGTGGAGTTTACGAATCTTTAGTTCCTTTATCTGATAACCTTAACCTTAGCTTCTAAGGATATAGCATACGTAATTTCTAACATATAGTCAAGGACTGGAACTTTTTGAAACACGACGTCTTTGCCGAATAATATTGGTTTTGGGTTAAAGGTGAAATTATTTAGAATGTGTATCTACATTTCATTTGGCAACTTGCTTGGCCCAAAAGGTCTAAAAGTTTATGGATTCTGACAAACTATTCTATTGAAGGGATCGTTCAAAGAGCCACGTATCAAAGTTCTAGTTTTTATTTGGGCTGCGAGGGAGTGGTTAGCGGCCGTGGCCGAGTGGTTCGAGTAGTCGCCTACAACACAAAGCTTTCAAGTTCGAATCCCGACGAACAAAATAGGGTATATGGTTACTACACATCTCTGACTACCCTTGGGGTATTGCGAAGGTATATTTAAGGGAAAACATGTCAACGCAAATCCGAAAGACGGTAATTGTTAGACAGCTTCGCCATCGTAGCCGCCATTTAACATATTTAATATGATCATATTAAATATGTTAAATTCAAAAATGCAATATTGACTTAGTTGCTTGCGGCACGCAAGTTCGAATCCCGACTATACCAATGAGTTTTTCTGAACTTAAGTACAGTGATAAGTCACACCACGAGCTTTAAGGTGATGGAAAACATCGAGTGGAAACCTGCATACGGTTGAGAAGCAATTCAAAAGCGTATGTATAGACATGCTTGACTATACATACATGGACATTGGCAGCCAAAATATATCTCTGGCGGAAAGTGGGTGTGCGGGTACTAGCTATAAGCCTCTGCCTACTCCTTCGAGAACCCTGATGGGAGGGCGTAAACTATATACAACATTATATATTACCTATACACCTCTGCCTACCCCTTCGGGGATCCTTGTGGGAAGGCGTGAGGATATATATATATATATATATATATTAAAAAGGTAATGCAAATATGTGTATATCTTGAACCTAACAATCAACAATTGCAATGCAACTGTACCATCCTCTTGTATCACGTGTAAATTACAAGCTGGAAGTCCGGAGACATTGTTAACTAACGAAACAATAACACGCGCACCGTAACTGGCGGAGCTTTAAGTTATTCTAACTAGCATAGCTACATTACATTAGTGCCGCCGGTATAGGTAACCTGAGAGGTGGGTTTACTTGAATATAAGCGCGTGCATAAATGAAGAAACATGGTGGCCGAGTAAATCGAGTAGTTGCCGTTCGAACCCCAACTGAACCAATGCGTTTTTCAGAACTTAAGTACATTAGTCACACCACAAGCTTAACGGTTCAGGAAAACATCAAGAGGAAACCTGCATACGTCTGAGAAGGCGTATATATAGTCATGCTTGGGTAACGGCGATGGACTCGCCATCTATCACGTTGGCACCTGAAATATATCTTTGGCGGAAAGTAGGTTATTATTACCTACTAAGGTGTATATGAATTAACTTATACACCTCTGCCTATCCCTTCAGGGATCCTTGTGGGACGGCATGAGGATATATAAATCATCATGCCGAGTCCGTTACGAGGTAGGCAGAGATCACCGGTTCTTTCTAGTTTGAAAACTCTTTAGTATTGTTATATTATTTACGTGGAAAGGGATAACACACTAACACATCTCGTATCGCGTTTCGAATAATTAATAATCTGGTGGACACCGGTTACGTCGGTACATCTAAAATTCTCGTAGGTACCCTTCCTGTTGACTGTGATTTGATACATGATATTAAATATTACACGTGAAAACATCCATTAACAATGTTACCATCTAGTAAAGGATAAGTACTAATTATACATTTCTAAAACTCGATAAGTTTACCTAATAAGACTAGATAATAAGTTCCACTGTATACATATTCTTGCTATTGTAAACTTTCTTTCTGGCATTTGAATAAAAATTGAATAAATTGAAATTGAATAGATTGAAGTAACAAAGCCGTGACGTCAAGCTTACCGATACATTAAATGTTAGGATTTAAAGGTGGAATATGTGGCATGTTTAAATTATCACTAAATATTTTAATATTATACAAACCTGTCCTCCACTGCGTCTGTCTGTCTGCAATAAACGGATTTTCATGCAGTTTTTACCAAAGACAGGGTAGCACGAAAAAGGTTGAAATTTACAACTTGGTTAAGGGTTTGTATCAATTGATTGGAATGATCTGATGCGAACCTATGATAGAATAAAACATGTAGGCATAATCATTATTCTTTACTAATAATAATAATATATCCTCACGCCTTCCCACAAGGGTCCCCGAAGGGGTAGGCAGAGATGTATAGGTAATACCCAGCACCCACTTTCCGCCAGAGGTATATTAGGTGCCAACGTGACAGATGGCAATTCCATCGCCGTTACTCAAGTACGACTATTACATACGCATTTTAGAATTTCTTCTCAGACGTATGCAGGTTTCTTCTCGATGTTTCTTTACTACCCGTGCAAAACCGGGGCGAGTCGCTAGTTACAAAATAATTAAATTCCTTTACTTTATTCTTGCCCAATATGACTGTCCACTGGTAAAGTTCCCAGTAAAGTTAATTGTTCTCATTTATTCGAGGTGTCAGGTATTTTGTTGACCTACTTATACAGTATAGCGGTTTAAACGTAAAGAAATCACGCCAAGATAATGCAACATCGATAGGTTAATGCTCATTATATAAGCTGATATAATTCCAAACACTTACTGACATATGTAGCAAATCATGGGAATGCCCGCACTCACAACTCACTCAACAATAGCCAGTTTGATCATACAAACATTAGCCCAGGTTCATGCATTAATGCGCAACAATGCGCCGAATCTGAGCTAGATAACTATGCATGAAACAATACCATAACGTGTGCACAACGAGCGGTAACTACAAATTGTTGAGGCCGGTATTACCATCTTTATTAGTGGGGAGTCGGCGTAATTTGTCCGGTAGCCTCTCATATTTCCCGGCTCGCTTTATTTAGGCAAGCTGCATTAGCATAATGCTGTATTACAGTATTCGCGTCCTGACGGCAATATTTTTGAGAATGCACTGTGGTGCCCAGAAAAAACGTTAAGCTTGTCATGTCTAGTAATCTGATAACTTGTTTTATATACACGTGTCTAGTGTTTCGTTCTTTAATGCAGTGCTGCCGAGCATATCGCAGATTTGGTTTACCGATTATCCTTGCACTTTCTACTCTATACTATTATAAACATTGGTGCGTTAAGAGGAAATGTCACTAGGTACTCATCGTATTTAAAAAAAATCTTTCACTAGTGACTTAATGCAATATCAGGGAGGACCTAGGCTGTGATTGGATGAAGGTGCATGTTCTGTTTATGAACTATAATAAAAATTTATCCTCACGCCTTCCCACAAGGGTCCCTGAAGGGGTAGGCAGAGGTGTATAGGTAATACCCACACACCCACTTTCCGCCAGAGGTAGAGAGAGGTAGTTCCGGTAGAGGTAGAGTAGGTGCCAACGTGACAGATGGCGAGTCCATCGCCGTTACTCCAGCACGACTATAAATTATATGAACTTCACTTCTTTGTATATTGTTATAATATGATTCAAATGATAAGTTTATGAACTATAAAGTTAGTATTGCGTATTTTCCGGTATATTTCCTTTCACGATCGTAATATTTAACTAATATATTCCATGTATACTTAAATAATATCTTGAGATTGTAAATGTAGTTTTGTATCACATTTTATGCAAATGCAAAAATAAGTAGCCATGCCTCGCAGTATCCCTTGCGCCAAAATTCATTATTCAATGCACCTCATCGATGCATCTAATACAAAAATGTGTTTACAAATCGGATAATAACTTTCTATGGTTAGCTCGTTCAAACAAAAAAAAATATTTGTAACATTTTTAAATAGAGAAATGGTTTTCTGATATTTGAATATACTCGTATTTTGATGCCATCGTGACGGATGGGGGACTCCCCCCATAATAGCTTACTCATCTTTTAATTTATTCATGTGCGAAATCCCTCACAAAGTTTTCATTCAGGTTAAGCTCGTGTTAGTGACTTTGAAATTTATCACAACTGAATTTACAGAACTTTCGTCATATATGATTAAATAAATAAATTGCAAGTGCACTCAACATACTTTTACTCCTGTATTCAGTACCTAATCCAAACTAACTTTGTTTGATGTTTATTAACAATAATTGTAAGCAATTTCCATAACACTTGCACAGCACGCGAGTCGTGGATATAATAACGGAAATTAGTACCAATATGTTTAAAGCGTTGTTAAAATTCTAATCTGAAAGTACTGTAACTAAACCGCTATAAAAAGACTCTAAGGGTTAGAGTTAAGGGTTACTTTGAATAGGCAATTTTGTAGAATGAATAAGATATGTTAGACTACGATTCTTCGCGTTTAAAAGAATGGAGAAACAAACGTTGACGTCTGAGCCGTAAGCAGGTACCGAAATATACATCTTCAAAAGGTGTTATTCCACCTTTCTTTAGTCTATGGGAGGAGGCATTCATATATATATGTATGTAATAAATATAAGAGCTGTGGTAGCCGAGGGGTGAGGGTTGCCTGCAATACAAAGATTACAAATTTTAATCCCAACTTTACCAATCTGTTTTTCTGAGCTTAGGTACAGTGATTAGACAAACTCCTTAATAAATAGGTAACATCAGTCAATGGCATTTATATAAATAGATTACTATTTACGCATACATTTTCTAACCCATGTGTTCCTATAAAAATACTTGGTATTTGTAGTTTTACTGGGATTAACATCTTAATATAAATGCCATCATTTAATATCGGAATAATCTCATAATACAATAAACTCAAGGAAATATACGAAGATGAAAAACCAATAAACGGGGTAAATAATAATCCGCTTCCAACTTTTGCAATATCGGCTCATATAGGATTAATTCATATCCCGATACCATAAGTTACAAGCTCGCATGAAAGTTTTATCCGGCCTGACAGTAATGGCCTAGTTCGTGTTTGCAGTGATTTCCTATCAACTAGGTTTAGATGAGATATGACCCTTTTTGAACACTTTCTCTGCTTAATACTTACTTAGTGAAGTTCGAAGTAATTTATTACACGCGAGAACTTACTTTTATCACCGTTATATTTGTTCTCCTTTGGTAGGCAAGAATATAGAAATTTGCGCTCTAAAAATGGTTTGATAAATTACTTTGACAATGACGTTAAGTTATAGACGGCGATGACTCGCCGCCTGTCTCGTTTATACCTCAACATATTGTCGGGCGAAACGAGTCGTTCTACCTATCATCTCTAGTATCAGGTACCTACCTAAAATACAGAAAGTAGGGTCATAGCTCATATTGATATGACCTTACTTACTTTACGTATACTATCAGTATTATTGAACTGATCAGAGTAGGTAAAGTACATATTATTGTTTCTGAAGTAATAATAATATTAAAAATTAAAATAACAATATGTACAGAATTGTTCTCAATTTTAAAACTATACTGGGCCTGTTATATAGGTAATGGATTCGTGTCGAGTTACATCCGTGAAAGTGAAATGACAACAATAGACTTAATACTATAGTAATTGTGTTTTATAATACTATAGTAAATATAATTGTATATATCTTGTGTTTGTATTTGATAAAATTGTCCGACAAAATAGCACACATTATTGTTTCCAAGGTATTATTAAATTGTATTACTGTATTGGCAGCTCCAGCCGTTCCTTGCTGAAACCTTATCGCAAATATTTGCTTGATAAACTTTCCTCACAAGACAACTACTCACATATGCACACAAATAAGGCGTAGACATTTCGCAATAGCATCACGCCTATGTATACCCAGTCTATTAGCATTCACCGCGTCAGGCGGCAATGTAATCAAAATCGTCGCGTTCGTCGCAATGTTGCATTATGGTAATTAGGCCCGACGGCTAAATAGAGCTGTGAAATGTTAGACGTGCTCATTCGACTCGGAAATTTGGTGAATTCGCGTTGATGTTCAAATGTAGCCGCTGTTTTACTCATTTTGGGTTTTAAGCTCACTTGTGCTCAGAATTGTATTTAGTGGTAGTTCACAATTAGCAAAGAACTGGCCCGAATCTCAGTGACTCGCTATATTACAATTTCTATGTGTCTGTGAAACTTAATAGGTATACCTACATACAAATACTTTTGATCACAAAATTATTCAAACACTCGGTTTACTAGTGAACAAGCAAGAACCGTCGGCATCTGAAGAAAGCCGTGGCAAGAGTGTGGATGGAAGTGTGAACACCGCTGACTACTTCTATACTAATATAATAAAGAGGAAAGATTTGTATGTAAGTATGTTTGTATTGAAAATGCTCCGAAGCCATTAGACCTATTTGAAAAATTATTTCACCATTGGAAAGCTACATCTACCCTGAGTGACATAGGCTATATTTTCTTTATAAAAAAGTCTTGTGTGGAGCCGGGACGGACCGCTAGTATTCTATATTTTAAGTTGGCCGAATGGCCGAACGACATTGCGTGAAATTTGGCACAAAGATTTATTACCTTGACTATCACATGGCGCATGTTTTACTCCATAATAAAAATCTACTACTGAAATCACATTTGGCGCGGGAGAAACCACGGACCACAACTAGTATTTAATAATAATAAACCAAGAATAAACAATCATAGACCAGAGCTAAACAAAACAAATTCTGTTTTTGGCATACGTAGTTTACATTTGGAATTAAATTGAAAGAGCGGTATTATATTCATTTTAGTACGTGCAACATTTAGTGGTGACAATGCTAGTGCAAATGAGGTCAAAAGTTACTGGTGCCGCGTCCGCAGCGTAGCGCTTAACTGTTGCTCTCACCTAAAGGTGATACTGGAAGTGACTAACTTCATTTACGTAGGAATAAACTTTCATGAAAACTATCGGCTCTCAACGACGGGAACGTTAAGAGTACTACCGACTACTAACCGACGAGCATGTATGAAGAGTCTGATGAATGTGGACGAAGTGAAAGAGGTATGTAAGTCTAGAGAGAACTGGCGCTCTATTCTCTCTGCCCACCCCGTTAGGGACTTGGCGTGATGATATGTATGTATGAAAACTATTTCGTTATGAAATTTGATCTACCTATATATAGTGACTTTTAGGATTATTATGATTTACTAGTGATTCTGTTGTCGCTATGCCGCTTCAACGGCGTAAAAATTAATTACTTTGGAAGATTTTATTTTTGGAATTAAAGGCAACCTTAGTGTTTAATTCTACATAATTATAAATAGAAACTGCCTTCTCTACGTTGCAAAATAGGCAGCTCAATTCCGTTTTGAAGGGTCGTCGAATAGGTCGTTTGTCGGATGCGTACCTATAAATTATTCAGACCTGTAGCCATTTAATCAATCTCTTTCTGACGTCATCGCTTAAAATTTTACGGCAATCCATGATTTGACTACTGACAAACTCGAAGATGAGGAGCCATATTGATAAGTGGACATTATATGAAAAAATTATTGTTTTTTTTTTCTATTTACTAGTTGTCTAGTCCTTTTTATGACATGATATCATTAATAAATATATTTTTTACATGCTTAGTTTTAGTTAGTAATATAATAATTATAGAACAACCAAATAATATGATACTTCTGAATAACTTATAAATATCCCACCTATCTGGATATTAATAATGTTATATTGTGTAAATAAATCCCAACGCTAAGAATGACGTTTTAACTCGTGAGGGACTTAGCGCCATGATATATTTGAACATATGTACCTACTTTAAAAGTACATAATTTATATAATGTATGTAGTTTTATACACTGTAGCCTTCGAAGTCGTCAAGAGATGAACATGTTTTATATTTGCCGTATCATAGAGTTATAAATAGCATTTGTACAAAGCATATGAAATCGTTTATTTCTCAAAGTGTTCAGAACCTATGACACAAAAAATAAAGGATCTACCTGTGCTAGCAGAATATACCTGCTCATAATCCTATGGTACCAGCACAGTTATTCCTCCCAACTTCCAATTGTGTAGGTACTAGTGTCCTTAGCATTGCCTTTTTACTCCAGGCCAGAAGTCTGTATTCGCTGTGATATTCTGGAATATATCCGTTCTATCTTATCTATGGATTCTAGCCCCGTGGCTGATGCTATGTCACAGTCCGTAATTAAATGACTCGTACGGACTAGTCCGTAGTAAGTTACTGTAGTGTCTCTCTATATGCACGCGTCAAACACCGTCGTTATTGCTCCTACTCGTTAATGGGCTTCTGACAAACAATGATGAAGGGTTAGATTCTTAGCCACACCAAAATTTATTTGCTTTAATCCATGTCAGTAAAGTTTGTTTTTTCATAAATAGCTTTTAATGGTCTGATAAAATACGGTCTGATAACGCTTTCTAGAAATGTTGTAATATATACATACATACATACATATAATCACGCCTCTTTCCCGTAGGGGTAGGCAGAGACCACTTCTTTCCACTTGCTACGATCCTTACATACATCTTTCGCTTCGTCCACTTTCATTATTCTCTTCGGTTTAGGCTACTCTTGACCTGACCTTTTTTCAAGACGTCCCTAATTTGGTCTAGAAACGTCCGTCTAGGTCTACCCCTTCCAACACTTTCATTCACACTCGCCTTATACACTTTTTTCGTCAATCGTTCTTCATTAATTCTCTCGACATGGCCAAACCATCTCAGCATACCTTTCTCAATTTTTGTCACTACATCTTCTTTCAGACCACAACGTTTCCTTATCTCACTATTTCTTATCCTGTCACTCAGTTTAACTCCTATCATATCCTCATGTTGTAGTAGTTATAGTAATATATCTTCAAACTGTCCCCAAGGGTCAGTGATTAATTACAGCTTTGTTGTGAAGGAAAACATTGAGAGGAATCCTGTATACGTTTGAGAATCAATTCAAAGGCGTATTGTCCTGCTTAAGTGACGGCGACGGACTCGCCATCTGTCACGTTGGCACCTTAAATACAGAACCTCAGACAGAAAGTGGGTGTGTGGGTACTACCTATACACACCTCTGGCGACCCCTTAATGGACCCTCATGGGAAGGCGTGAGGATATATTATTCTTTTTAAAATTATAACAAATTTAAATACAAGCGCAATAAACTATCTACTTTGGCTCGGGTCGCTTCAACAGAGAAAAAGCTTTTATCCCGCCTCCGTACCTATTAATTTAAAGAACGTACCTGTAAATTATAAGATCATTAGAGCATTTACTGTATCTGTAAAAATTTCGCTAAGACCGACCTCATTTTCCATTTTGTTAAATATTCTGAAGTATAATGGAATGTACATAAAAACGAAGAGGTATAGAGTGTATATGTATAATGGCCTTCATCATAAGAGCATTGTGCTGTATAATCGATACCGGGGAATATTTTGGGTTTTATGTGCATGTAAAGTTGCAAAAAAACACACTTAAATCAATGGTCTTTTTTTACGTCTTCTGTTTGCCGGAAATATATTTAGAATCGAACATGTTCCAAGCACTACTATACATACTCCTTAGGTTTTTTTTATAAAAGAAGGGATGCGTTTTATGATATTTTTGTCACCATAAAGTTTGTGGTTTAATAAATTACTTTGAACCTAAGTTCAGAAAAATCATTGTTAGCAAGCGGCCGGTCTACCTTGAAACTTCACCATACAGGTCAATTTTTAAATCATTCGACCTCAATAGCTGAATATTCTTCAAGTTTTCTCACAAGGGTTCCTGTTATCCAATCAGGCAGAGGTAAAACACAACATAGACTTTTTGCCCTAAATATATTTCGGAACCAACGTGACAGATAACGAGTCCATAGCCGTTTCTCAAGCACTAATACATGACATTGAATTTGTTCTTAAACTTCGTTGAATTTGTTCTTAAGCTTCGTTGAATTTGTTCTTACACTTCGTTGAATTTGTTCTTAAACTTCGTTGAATTTGTTCTTAAACTTCCTTGAATTTGTTCTTAAACTTCGTTGAATTTGTTCTTAAACTTCGTTAAATTTGTGATTAAAGTTCGTTGAACTTGCTCTTAAACTTCGTTGAATTTGTTCTTAAACTTCGTTGACCTTGTTCTTAAACTTCGTTGAATTTGTTCTTAAACTTCGCAAAAAAGGTTTCCTCGCGGATTGCTTAATCAATCTTAAAAGAGTAAAACAAGACTATCATTGAAATATGTCCTAATTTCACATTAAATTTATCTCATTGAAATTCCAAGGTGTTCCAAATGCATTGTGCTCGTCGACGCGTAAAACAATTTCCCTAACTGGCTGTTCCGTTTCAAGAGCCAATCATGTCTGAAAGTACCCAAACGGAAACCGCAGGGAGCGGGTTTGTCGCATGGTGCGGCTCTAGTTACTTTGAGCTATTTGGAATTCATTGCAAAAATAGTTGGACAGTGGTAAATGGAGACTAGGGTGAGGTTAGAGTACCAAAATAATTTGACTTAAAATACTGAGCTGAACTGAGAGTGGAATTCCTTCGAGAAAAAAGAGCGTAGATCTTAAGAACCTTGTCTAAAAAATCAAGTCTAAAAAAACCCTCTAATGTATGGTACATTAGAGGGTTTTTTTAGACTTGATCGCTTTTAGACAAACGCTGATCAAATTAATGTACGGAATTGTATATTTAAAAAAAAACGATAATGTGCGCTATGGTATATATTTATTTATCTCTAGATAACGGATATACCAGAGTAACGATTTTACATATTTTTGTATTTACATTGCCTGTCGCATTAACTCCATGCATCAGTCTCTTCACGCTTGCCTTGTCGAATAAACAGTGATAGAACCGTTAAACTTAATATTCTCTAGCTACAGCTTAGCGTGAAGAATATCTTCACGCTAAGCTGTAGCCGACTCTAGTTCGAAAACTGACCATAAATAGGTATAAACGAGTAGTAGCTGGTACCTAGTAACAGTGTGATAATGTATTGCTCTGCAGTATCATATATTTTATGGCACAATTTCGTTACCAATTTCGGCTTATTTATCATATTCATATCGGATAAAGTGAGCTCATTAGCGGTCGTGTATGTATTCATATTTTAATTTAATCTTTAATCCAACCTCGAATGTAAATGCCGTTAAATTAGTACTTCCAACTCGAGCCTCGATTAAACGTGCAATAAATAAGTATGACTAATAAAATAAGAATTTCTATAACGTAGAACTAAGTACGCTGTGAATTTAGCTAACATTGTGTTCAACCTTATCGCAAGGACTGTTTCATAAATTTATACAGTAACATTTGAAACAAAGTAACTTTTGTTTAAGCTGAAGAGGAAAGGGTATTTAGCCGGGAATTGTAATAACGTACAAAGGTGAATTTTCTGAAAATATACAAAATAGGTCCGCCATAGGGTAAAGTAAAAAAAGGATATAACGTAAAATCAATAACTGAAAGTGGCCAACTTTTTAGACTAGTCGGCATCTTCAGCATTGAAGAAGAGAAGAAGAAGAATCATATCGTATTTCCTTAATCGGTTACCTTATACAAAGATGAAGTACCAATAAATATGAAATATTTTATACATAGCATTCGATGGAAAGGCGGTGTTTACACCTCGGCAAAAAGCCAAGTCAACCAAGAAGTTTCTTCATTTAATTAATAATAATCAAAGGCTGCTAAAGTGCGATCAATCCACGGGAAGTTTAGCTAATTGCCCCTTAATCTGCCGCTGATCGCGTTCAATTTGTTATTTAATTTAATTCTTAAATTGGGACCAATAAGGTTCTAATTTCAATTTCATTTATAATGATGTTATGTTTTCATAAGGTTGTTCCAGAAGTGTGTGAAAAAAAATTTTAATCAGGAATGAACGAGTTACAGGCTTCCATACGCGACGGTAACCGCTTACCATCGGGCCGTTTTCCCACCTTGTGGTTTTGTTCAAATTACTAACTTACTACTTACTAAATTACTAACTTACTACTTACTAAATTACTAACTTACTACTTACTAAATTACTAACTTACTACTTACTAAATTACTAACTTACTACTTACTAAATTACTAACGCCAATAGTGTAACCAAGTATCCTGTGAAAGCAACCCTGGCAGGTATTCGGAAGAAAAAGTATATAAATATAATATATTAGGTATATTTTAATTATTATACATTTAAAGGTAACCTCTCCTCTTGTCGACAAATAATAATAATTTATTAGTTGCTTATATTATGTATTTAATATGGGTATGTCCACCGCCGTTTCTCAACCACGTCTGTGCCGTATGCATAGTCGTGCTTAAGAAACTAATATATTCTGAAATATATGCAGGTTTCTTGTCTCTCGATGTATTTATTACATCCCGCTAGGCCAGACGAGCCCTGTACGTCCCCTGTTTGTGGTATTTTATATTTTCAATCCACTGTAGTGAAGTCCACTAAATCAATAAAACTTTTCCTTGGGCAAGTTTTAACATGAAACGGAATTGAAGGATACACGGAAGTTACTTTGGCAAGATGGTGGAAGTTACGGCGTAAAGCCTTAATTAAAGTTTAGAGTTTATGTTGATACGAACATTAACCAAACGTGAACATTTTATCACAACAAATCGTGTACTTTATGAAAGGAACTCGTTGAGGTTCATTACGGTGAAGGAAAACTTTGCGAGTTAAACCTCCATACGTATGAGGAGAAATTCAAAAACATATGTAAAGAGTCCGGAAGAAGAGGCAGAAGAAGATCAATCAAATCGATGGAACATTCAAAATTGGAACGTCTAATTTTCTCGAAACCGGCGAGTATCTATGAAGAGACTAAAGATTTTTTTTGTATTGTCTCTCGTAGCGTGAGTTCCGGGAACTTTTGCTACTTAACCGGTCAATGGCGAGACCTAGGCCTTCAGCCAGGCACTTTAGGAGACTAAAGAATGCGGATGAAACATAAGAGGTCTGTAAGTCAAGAGGGAACTTACGCTCTACTATTCCTAATTTCCCCAAGAGGGACTATGAGTGATGTATTAATTGAATAAAATATATCGGCGTGATGTATTACGTGAAAAACAAATGAATTCACGATCTTTTGTGATTTTATATTCAAAATCTTCAACTGCTATACTAAGCCCTGAACGTTTGTTGGCTCACCTATTTTGAAAGCCCCTTTATTGCATCTCATAGAGCTGAAATTGCATTTTTAACCACGAGGGCGGTCGAGACCGCTATATAATAAATAAAACAAGATCGTTAGGAACACTTGGGCGAGCTAGGAACACTTTGTTTCCTGTAAAGCTTTTTTCTAGGTTCTGACGCATCTTTCCTTGGAAGGAAAGTATCTTGGAAACTTTCACATTGTTGAGAGTTTAAAGGGAATTGTGTATCGTAATGAGTTTAATTTGTTACAAGTTTTGCCATTTTTTGCTTTCACTCTGTTGAAAGAATGAGAAAGAAAAGCTCCTGATTTTAAAAGAATTCCTAGCAAACCCGTCGTGCTAAATTAAAGTCTTTATAAATGTTTAACAAATTATAATCAAGCATAGAATTATTTATTTATCATTAGAAGATTTGGCACAGTTTACAATTAATTATTAGCAAAGTGTATATAGGCAGTAACTACCGTTATTGGCATTAAATAATTGAGCTGATACATACATTATGCTACCGTGCACCGATATTCCTTTGTTATTAGAAACATGAAACTGTAATTTTATAATCTTTAATCAAAACAGTATCTACTATATATATATATATACTGTTTTGATTTAAAAGTGAGTTAGAGTAGTTTCCTGCAAGACCAAGATTCCAGGTTAAAAACCCGACTGTATCAATGAGTTTTTCTAAACGTAGGTACAGTGATTAGTCATACAACGAGCTTTACGGTGAATGAAAACATCGAGAGGAAACCTGCGTACGCTTAAGAAGTAATTCAAACGGCGTATGTATAGTATAGTCGTACTACCTATACACCTCTGCCTACCCCTTCGGGACCCTTGTGGGAAGGCGTGAAGATATATTATTTTTATACATATTATTTTATTTAAATCTTTTGCCCGGAGCTATATTTCAGATGCCAACATTATAAAAGACGAGTCCATTGCCGTTACCGAAGCATTACTATACATACGTCTTGGAATTATTTCAAATGTATGTATAATTCCTCTCGAGGTTTTCCTCACGCCTTCCCACAAGGGTCCCCGAAGGGGTAGGCAGAGGTGTATAGGCAACACCCACACACCCACTTTCCGCCAGAGGTATATTAGGTGCCAACGTGACAGATGGCGAGTCCATCGCCGTTACTCAAGCACGACTATACATACGCCTTTGAATTTCTTCTCTGACGTATACAGGTTTCCTCTTGATGTTTTCCTTCACCGTAAAGCTCGTGGTGTGACTAATCACTGTACTTAAGTTCAGAAAAACTCATTGGTACAGACGGGATTCGAACTTGCGACCTTTGCGTCGCAGGCAACTGCTCGAACCACTCGGCCACCACGGCTTATAAATGAAGTTTTAAAAATAAAATGTAGTTACTGAAATACTGATATTTCTGTGAATCTGTTCTAATACATTTAACGAATCAAGACTAAAGTATAAAATTACTGAATGGAGAAGACGAGTATTAAACATTCCTTCATTCAGTGGTTTTCCTTCTATGAACCTCCGAGAACAACTCAAACGAATGAAAAAATGAAAAGAAATTCAAAGGCGTATGTATAGTCGTGCTTGAGTAACGGCGATGGTGATGAAATGTGAACCGTTTCGTATTCCCTGAATTTTAACACTGGGGATGACAACGATTCAATCAGAATTCAATCGGATTGCTCCGAAGGTCCCGTACCTCTGCATGTACACTACACTACGGTCTCTATTCCATTCGATTTGTTTCCATGATTGTTATTGCTTCTCGAAATTCATTTCCATTTTCTTTTGCCACTGCCACTGCTAGTTTGAACGGTTTGACATATTGAACTCTGCCTTTTTTCTTTTTTAGGAAGTACAGCTAAGACTTTGTATGAAAATGTTTATAATACTGGGTGTGTTTGTCTTAATAATATAATATAAATACTAAAATCGACGTACTAAAACAACACTTTACGCTGGATATATATACATAGATACTATAATGATAGATGGATACTGATATGTAGGATGTCTCAAAAATGTAACAGTTGTCTTGTAGAAGATGTTGAGGGTTATGCCCTATCACATATCTGAGCAACAATACTATACAATAATTAGATTAATTTCCTAAAATTTTTATGACACTGGGGTAGCATGCAGTAACGCGGCCCGCCTGATGGTATGTGGTTACCACCGTCTATGGACGCCTGCAATACCTAGGGCATCACTCGCGCGGATTCAACCCAGCAGTAATCTTTTAAACCCTTCTTCTACTGGGAATTGTACGAACTGGGAATGTTGGTAAGGATTTTCAGTACTAAATTATGCCAGGACGTATAAACGGAATTGGAACGAAATTTGGCTTAGTGATATATTATTAACTGGCTTAACACATAGGGCAATTATATTTATTTATACGTATGTGGGTAAAACCGTGAGTCATAATTAGTAGATATATTCGTGTTGAAATCATAGCCTCCTCTTTTTATTCTATTAATAATGAAGTTCTTTCAACTATTGTAAGACTAAATTGCATATTTTAAATTCTTAATGATACTGCAGATCCAATATATTTTATCACCGATTTAAATATCCGTTTAAACTGATGAGAGACAGACAGAACGGATAGTCGTGTGAGCGGGCATCAATAATTCAGTGACACTCACAATCTGTGTCCAGGCTCGCGTGGTAGTAACGGGATTATTTTTTTGAATCTAGATTTTGTTGCTTGACAATTTAAAGCACAATTTTGCGTGAATACGGACGATATTTCATTTTAGTTAGGCTAGTAGTTTATTAATTCTAATCAATTGATTTTTTTAAAATTTGATTAGATATAGTATATGTTTAGGCGGAGGCGCAACCGCACCCACCTTGCGAAATATTGGTATTGCAATAAAACGTATTGCATATATTTACGTGCTAACGTGTGTCACCAGTGCTAAATAATATAGAGTTCTTCGAGAAAACTTCGTCCAATTAAAATTAAGTTTTAGAAAACATAAGCCTCAAAACATGCAAAATCTGTGCACCTAGAATCAGATATTAGTTTCCACAGTGGCTACAATTCCAAACGGGTAACGAACCGTAGTCCCGGGCAAAAACACAATGCTGTTTGTCAAAACAGCATGATATATCGGCCAGAGCGAGCCAACAGATTCACAACAACTCAACCGTTCCGCACAGTGGCGCCGAATTTAAAACACAATTTTACGGTGAATGGGTTTGTTTTCCGGAAAAGCTAAGATACGGCTATATTGACATTTCTCAAGAAAAAATACACGAAACGAAAAATCTAATCCGGCGAACATGTGTGAAAAGACTGATGAATGTGGTGAAGCGAAAGAGATGTATAGAGAACTGGCTTTTTACCTTGTCTGCTTACTCGAGAGGGCGTGATGATAGTATGTGTACTATGTTATTAAATATTATAGAATTTATTGTAGTATTGTATAATATATGAGGCAGATATTTATTACAGACGGAATGGATGCTTACCCAGTGACGCAGCAGAGGTATCCCACTGATCTGAGAACATATACAGAGAGATATATATATCTATCCCATAGAACCCATACACCTCTGCCTACCCCTTCGGGGACCCTTGTGGGAAGGCGTGAGGATATTATTATATATATCTTAATAAGTATATATTTATTCTGTACGTGTGTATGTACACTGAACTCCTAAACGGCTATGTAACGGCGACGGTAATTTTCTGTTTTCAGGTTTTGATTCACAATTGGACCCGATAGGTAGCGCTGCGATCGCGATTCCGGAAATTTATTTTTTTCACCCAAGCGAAACGGGGCGGGACAACTAGTATGTATAGTATGTATATATATGTATTTATAGTTAGGTTTAGAGTTCGGAACACAATATTCATACAATTTAGGCACCATTAATCATTCTGATTAATGATGGATTGCTTAGTGTTTTAGTATAAGAAAACTCCACAGTGATTTTTCCTAAAGAAATAATCAATCAACCCATATTATATTACGATATATACCAATTGATTTAAAAGGCAACATGTCCGTATTCTACTAAGCATACACTTTCAAGGATCCTAATATGTCGGTCATGTGTCCAGGGAAATGTCGCCATTTCAAGATTTACGACCTTTAGTCAGGGGCATTCATTTTGTTAAAGTCTACTCACGTGCAACATGCAAAAGCACTCGACCTGAAAACTCCTGAAATGTCCTGAAACTACTCAGCCCACGACATCCAAAATGCGCGCTTTGGGCTTTGTAATGAAATAATTTCCATTATTTTCCCAACACTGCTTGCTACCGAATAAAGTAATTACGAGATGCATGGAGTTTAGCTTGTGGTCATATCATTTAATTAAAAGTATGTATTATCTTCAGGATAACATTAAATATTTTTTTCTGATGATTTTTTATGAAACACACACACTCAATGTCACTAAAATGTACCGAAATATTCTATATTAAACCCGAGAAACTTTCTTGCTTATTTGTTTTTCTTTGATGCTTAGGACTTAATAACTAAGAAGTATTTGACTTAATTTTATTACCAAAACACTATTATCTAAATAGAAATAATAAAAACCTGTTTTATGGTTTTATTATTAGCAATTTCATGAAATAAAATCTTATCGTATGAAATAAAAACGGAAAATTATTACGCTAAAAGTTATTTTGTAATTATTTTTTCCGTTCTTCTAAAACTCGTGTCTGTCTTTGTTTTTTTTTTATACAGCAAGAGTGGCAAACAACGGTTACCGCAGCCTATTTACGCTTACAATACCGAAGTATCACTTGCGCGTTGCCACTCTGTGTTCGGAGAGTTGTACTGTGTTGGTAGCATAATGAGACCAATCTCTCTGCTGGCAACACAATACAACAATCCTCCCCCCACCCCAAGGAGCTCATTACTGGAAACCTTATTCACCGCGTAGGAACACAACACAATAAATTGTGTTATTTGGCTACGGATTTCTATAAGGTGGAGGTCCTGCCCCAGTCGTCCAGCTTCATATTCGAACGGGAAACCCGTTATGCCCTACCTCTCTTCGTTATGCCCTACCTCTCTTAATGTTCTGTATAACAATATAACATAATGTAGGCATTATCATTACGTCGAGCCTCTTTCAAGGTAGGCAGAGGGATAGAAACAGTTCGCCCTTCACTTACAGTTCTCTTCATCCACATTCATTAACATTACACTCGCCGTTTTCGAGTACTCTTGACATAATAGGTAAATGACTAGAAATGTTAATAAATAAAAATATATATCCTCACGCCTTCCCACAAGCCCCGAAGGGGTAGGCAGAGGTGTATAGGTAATACCCACACACCAACTTTCCGCCAGAGGTACCTATATTAGGTGCCAGCGTGACAGATGGCGAGTCCATCGCCGTTACTCCAGCACGATTATACATACGCCTTTGAATTTCTTCTCAGACGTATGCAGGTTTCCTCTCGATGTTTTCCTTCACCGTAAAGCTTGTGGTGTGACTAATCACTATACTTAAGTTCAGAAAAACTCATTGGTACAGTCGGGATTCGAACTTGCGACCTTTGCGTCTCTGGCAACTGCTCGAACCACTCGGCCACCACGGCTATTATGTTGTTATTTCCTGTTATTTCATATAAATGTTAATATTACCCTATAAATAAGCTAAACTAACTAGTCTTTGTCAGAACAAATTTGGTTAAAGTAGTGTTCAATATTCCCTTGCCGTAAACAACTACCGTATTTGTCAAACTGTGGCATCAAAATTTATGACCGTGAAAAAAGTTCTAGTCCAATTATTTGCTCGATAGGATGGCTCAATTCATCACACGCCCCAATGCTCGTTACTCGTAAACTCCAATTATTTATTTATAAATATATCTTCGCTTACAAGGGTTCCCGAAGGGGGTAGGCCGAAGTCTTTTAGGTACCTCACATCTATTTTTCGCTTATAAATTTTAATTGCCAACGTGACAGATGACGAATTAATTGCGGTTTCTCAAGCACAACTGTACATTTTCAGTATTTTCCTTCACCGTAAAGCTAACCAACCCACTTGGTCGTTATATATACAGAGGCCGAGTGGTTCGAGTAGTTGCCGGCAAAACAAAGATTGTCAGATCGAATCCAGAGTATAACAATAACTTTTTCTGCACTTGCTTAAGTAAAGTAATTAGTCTCACCACGAGCTTTACGGTGAAGGAAAACATCGAAAGGAAACCTGCAAAATATAGAGAAGTCATTTGAGAACGCATGTATAGTCATGCTAAGTAACGGCGAAAGGACTCGCCATCTGTCACGTTAGTTATTTCTTTGGCGGAATGTGGGTGTGTGTCTACTACCTATACACCTCTGCCTACCCCTTCAGGGACTCTTGTAGGAAGGCGTGAGGATATAATATTTATAACTACTCAACCGATCATCATGAATATTGGTGTACACATTTTCAACGGTACAGAAAATAACATAAGCTACTATTGATCCCAAAGAAAAGATACTGCACTTAAATATTTTGGCCTTCAACCGCGAGTAGCACCGCAGCGCGTAGTTAGTATATAATAAAACCTCGTTTGCAGAATAAATGTATATCGTGGTAGTTGTCAGGGTAAGATTTCACTTTGCCGCTACAAAATAATTACGTTCTGTCGCCGCTGGCATATAATTAATAGCAGATATAAATCTTAAAACTTTTGTCGACTTTGGTTACTTACAGTATTTATAATTTTAATGCTATAAGTGACTTTTTTCGTTGTAGCTCGAGAGATTCATTGAAGCAGTAAACATCGTTTAATTAAATTGGTTCACTTGATAAAACTTCTAGGTATTTCGAAATGCTGAAAGCTGAATGCCGACAAAGTAAATAAAAGTCATTCTACCATTTCTTTTAAGCATTTTTCTAGATAAAAAAATATGTACACCCTCTAACTTGTACTATGTTGTTCAATTATACTTGTGTTTAAATGTATTTGTATTTGTGTCATTGGAAGAAAGCTGGTTCTTATAGCACAGGGTTTCCCTATTTTAAGTACCAGCTGTACATATTAAAGTACATAATAGTAATGTAAGTAATACTC
Source organism: Drepana arcuata (assembly GCA_016069955.1). Classification (NCBI taxonomy): domain Eukaryota; kingdom Metazoa; phylum Arthropoda; class Insecta; order Lepidoptera; family Drepanidae; genus Drepana; species Drepana arcuata. The sequence continues at coordinate 5,077 of JACCPG010002497.1, read as the reverse complement.
AATGCTTCTGTTACATTCATTGTGTTCAAATTACTTACCTGAGTTATACTGTGTAACATTTTATTTTCTGTATATTTTTGAATGCAAATAAATGAATTTGAAGTTAAACCCTGCAATACTATAAAAAAATTACATTTCCACAAGAGTGTTGTAAATATAATATGCAGAGGCATATTGTATTTATATCATTTGGTAATATTCTCATAGTGCAAGATATTCAACGTATCAACGTGGCAGAAGGCAAGTCTGTCGTCGTCTTTCAGATACGACTGTATAAGTTTTTAAACTTCTTCTGCGTATGCAGTTCTCCCCTCGATGTTAAGCTCATGGAGTGATAAAGGGCAGGACATATTAAACTCATAAAAGTCGTGGTGGACGAGTGGTTCGAGTAGTTGCCTGCGACACAAAGATCGCAAGTTTGAATCCCGGCTGTACCAATGAGTTTTTCTGAACTTAAATACAGTGATTAGTCACACCACGACTACATACCTATATACCTCTGCCTACCCCTTCGAGGACCCTTGTGAGAAGGCGTGAGAACATATTATTACTAAACTCATTGGCATAACTTACATTTAATTTAAGGTGACTACCTATTCTTTCAATTTAATTTTTCCATATAAACAATGGTTTCCAATAATGAGCTTGGGGAGGGGGGAGGATTATTATACTGTGTTAGCAGCATAGGAATTAGTCCCATTATTCTGCTAACATTGTATAACTCTTCGAACACGGAGGGGCAACGTGCAAATATTCTTCAGAATGTTCTTCAGAGTGAGTGCTTATAGGCTACGGTATTAAAACTAGGTGGGCCATATGATGGTATGTTACATCCGATGTTTAAAAAAGAATCATAGATATTGCACTATGAAGGAAAGACAAAAGACGAAATTTTCATGACACCCAGTATCGAGAACTTTAACTTAGGATCAAGTGGTGAAGTCTTTCTCAGAGGTGCTTAACTCGGGACCTCTACTGAATCTGTAATGCGATCGTGACGAAACTTAAGATATTCCCAATATTATGCAGGCAAAAACACTGTATCAGCTTTCAAATGGTACTTTAAGTCGGACTTTTGAGGATATAAATATCGTAATATAATCAAGAGCTGTGGTGGCCGAGTGAGCCGTGGTGGCCGAGTGGTTCGAGCAGTTGCCTGCGACACAAAGATCGCAAGATCGAATCCCGACTGTACCAATGAGTTTTTCTAAACTGAAGTACAGTGATTAGTCACACCACGAGCTTTACGGTGAAGGAAAACATCGAGAGGAAACCTGCATACGCCTGAGAAGAAATTCGAAGGCGTATGTATAGTTGTGCTTGAGTATCGGCGATGGACTCGCCATCTGTCACGTTGGCACCTAATATACCTCTGGCGGAAAGTGGGTATGTGGGTGTATTATATACCTACACCTCTGCCTACCTCTTCGGGGACCCTTGTGGGAAGGCGTGAGGATATTATTATTATTATATAAATATCGTAAAATATGGGATTTTTAATTCTTTCTCAAAAAATATTTTTTCTATAGTCATAAATTAAAAAAAATATATATTATGTTTTTTTCATACAATTTTTTTTTTATTTGAGCTTATCATTAAATTATAAAAAAGTACAGAAATGTTGATGTAATAATTATTCAATATTTTAGGAATATTTTAAATCAAATCGAAACGTAAAAAAATATTGAAAAAAATACATATTGAATTAATATTATCTACACTGAAAACGAGTATATAATAATTATGTATCAACATGTTGTCAAATTGTAGTCGTGATGTTTAGACATTTCAGAAGACTTGCAGAACATGACATGTTAATATGTCGGTATACTTATATTATTGCCGTACTTACCGTCCTTAGTTGAATAGGAGCCATGGTGACCGCATGGTTCGGGAAGACGTGAGGATAGTGTGTATTATTGCGAAAATTTTCATTGTAAATTAACGAGTATTTCCTTAATACTGCCTTAAAACACATACACACGTTCATATCATCACACCGAGTCATTTACGAGGTAACCGGAGAGAATAAAGATTCCACCCTTAACTGTCCCATCGATTTGATCATGTCGCAAAGGAAAACCACGTTTCAACTCCCTAGATCAAATTGATCAGACACTCAAAGACGGGAACGTCAAGAGTACTCGAAACCGGCCAGGATGTATGAAGAGACTGACAAATGTGGACGAAGCGAAAGAGGTATCCAAGTCTAGAGAGAACTGGCGCTCTATTCTCTCTGCCTACCCCTTTAGAGACTCGGCGTGATGAAGTGTGTGTGAGTAGTAGCATAAGTTTGTCATCTTTCCTTCCTCTTTCTTTTTCTTCAATTCACGTTGATTATATCACGTTGATGTTCTTTTCGTCGACTTAGCACCACTCATCTTTATGTCAAAATCAAAGTTAAAACAGCCTGTAAAATACCAGTAATACGATAATGTGCCTTTGAACTTGACAACGTTAGAAAATACATCTACAAGTTCAGATAGATTAATACTTTAGTCCGAGGTAACCTTATTTAATAACTTGGCTGGAGTCAATAAGCCGCCGAAATTAAATCGCAAATCCCTTCTGACGGCAGAATATATTGGTAGGGTATTTCCTTTGAGTTCCATAACGGATTTATTATTACTATAATAGAGATGGCAGCTCATCGAATTTATTTCCACGGAGATATTGAAACGACTCAATTATCTATATATAATATAGGTAGGTAAATATGTCATTTCCCTGAATTATCTCGTATTTAATGTTTCTGTACTCGTATATGTAAGCCTTCCCAGAAGGGCCGAACCTGCAAACGTTTAAAAATTCATTCACAGAAGTGGTATATATCTCCGTGCTTGAAATACGGCCATGGACTCGTCACTTGTCACTTTGAAACCTAAAATATATCTCCAGCGAAAGTTGGGTGATATTACACACCTCTATCGACCTCTTCGGGGACTGTTGTGGGAACATATATCATGCGAGTAATAATATAATAATATATCCTCACGCCTTCCCACAAGCCCCGAAGGGGTAGGCAGAGGTGTATAGGTAATACCTACACACCCACTTTCCGCCAGAGGTATATTAGGTGTCAACGTGACAGATGGCGAGTCCATCGCCGTTACTCAAGCACTTCTATACATACGCCTTTGAATTTCTTCTCAGACGTATGCAGGCTTCCTCTCGATGTTTTCCTTTACCTTAAAGCTCGCGGTGTGACTGATCACTGTACTTAAGTTCAGAAAAACTCATTGGTACAGTCGGGATTCGAACTTGCGACCTTTTCGTCGCAGGCAACTGCTCGAACCACTCGGCCACCACGGCACCACAATGCCTTTATCAATAGCCAAGAGTAAAGGTATGAGGAAACAAAAATATCCTTCCCATGAAAGGCTCTATTATTAAATGAAGAAAAATGTACCTTATTGACATCTGATCTATTCTTTGATGTATTGACGCTCCGATTTTCCCGTGGGAAACTTCCTGTTTGGAACTTCTTAGCTTTATATGATCTCCTTACTGGTTCCAACTGATTTGTACCATTGTATTTGTTCACTGCTTTGCGTTGTTACTTTGTATATGATTAAAGTATTGTCGAGGAGAGAGTTTTTTTCTTCTAGCCCTTGTGTCCCATAGTCATGCTAAAAATATAGGTCTCCTGTGAATCCCAGCGGTCTCTGCCATAGACAATTTCTCAGTACGGAGTTTTTCAAATAGTTTTATTTGACAACAAAATATTAACAAAGAACATGTTCGGTGTAACTGTGGTCATTGAGGACTTGGAGGAGGAGGAGAGTATTATATACCTCTTTCGCTTTGTCCACATTATTCAGTCTCTTCATACATCTCGCCGCTCACCGGTTTCGGTTTCTCTTGATGTTCCTGTCCTTGAGTGACCGATCGATTTGATCTAGATAGTTGGAACGTGATCTTCCTCTGCCTCGTCTTTGTGAACACCACTGCTTTGTGAACGGGAACGGGAACGCATGAATGTATATGTATACTTACCATATGCTAAAGGCTCGATCAAATCCACCGTGTATAATATACTGGTATAACTCAAGTAACTAATACCCATAAATTTCAAACAATAACAGGGTGGTCGCAAAGGTGACTCTTCAAGTTTCAACCTTTGCGGGTTTCCCACGAGACGGCCTAATGTCGGTCCCGGGAGATGTAAGCCCACTTTTAATTAGTTAACGACCTTTTGAGGGATGACTCTCGCAGTATTAAATATTAAAATTAATTATTGAAATTGGTGGCTAACGAAATGGATATTAACACTCGACAAGTCTGGTATAAATTTACATACCTATATAGTTATAGGTAAGTATGCTATGCACCGTCATCCTTTGTTCGAAATTCAATTTATGAACAAAATCTTTTGTTTTTCATCGTAAATCATATCGAAATCACGTAATTTATAATGGTATTAAAGTAGTAAAGGTCTGATTTGTATTTACTCGAGTATTGTGCTGACTCATTAAGGGACACCAGTTAGCGAGTGATACCCTCAGTGTATTCTCTTCTCGTCATCCATACCGTAATGCTTGAAAACTAAAGTTTTCAATTAGTGCGTCTTACCCGTCATGACCTACGGAGCTGAGACGTGGACACTAACGATAAGGCTGGTCCACCAGTTTAAGGTCGCTCAGCGAGCTATGGAGAGAGCTATGCTCGGGATCTCTCTGATGGATAAGATTCGCAACGAAACATCCGACAGAGAACCAAAGTTATTGACATAGCTCAAAGAATTAGCAAGCTGAAGTGGCAGTGGGCCGGCCATATCTCGCGAAGAACCAACAACCGCTGGGGTAAACGTGTTCTACAGTGGAGACCACGACTAGGCAAACGTAGTGTAGGACGCCCTCCGACCAGGTGGGATGACGATTTGCGAAGGACTGCTGGCAGATGCTGGATGCGGCAAGCTGAAGACAGGGCGCTATGGCGCTCATTAGGGGAGGCCTATGTCCAGCAGTGGACTAGAGTGGGCTGATGATGATGATGATGAACCTCAGTGTTGCAAACGTAGTAGACATTGGCCGATTATTAGACTGGCTGTGTTTATTTGTCCATAGTGATCATCATC